>CM060349.1:70000-72500 GCA_030674155.1 Stramonita haemastoma
CAATGTAGGAACAAATTAGAAAATGCCATATGGCCAATTAACATTGCAGAACGGACATTCTGTGTCCACCCAGTGTTTATGATGGTCGCCAGAAGAAAACAATCCAGGCAAATTGACATGTGATATAATTATGAAAATAAATATTTGACAGACCTGATTTTAAAACAATACACAATAAGATACAACACATACATACACGCTCCCGCTCGCGCGCGCACACACACATTCTCTCTCTCACCCTTCTCTCTCTCTCTCTCTCTCTCTCTCTCTCCTCTCTCTCTCTCTCTCTCTCTCTCTCTCTCTCTCTCTCTCTCTCTCTCTCTCTCTCTCTCTCTCCTCTCTCTCTCTAATCTGTCTGATTTATTTTTTATTATTTTTTTTATTATAATCAGTATATCTGTTCTGACATTAATGTTCGGATCAGTTAGGGATTATGTCTTTGTTGAATACATAGACTCTATCTTCTTTTGCCTTTTTTTTTTTTTAAATGATCATCAATGTATGTAGTGGGGATTGTGCATCTGTTAAATGTACTATTTCTTTTCTCAAATCACAGGTTAAACTGTTATTGGTGGTGATGGTGGTTTTTCTCTTTGGTTATATTTTGTGTTTGTGGGGGGTTATTGCTTTTTTTTTTCTTTTTTTTTTTTTGGGGGGGGGTTGTTTGTTAGTTGTTTGGGGTTTTTTGTTTGCTTTGGGGGGGGGGGGGGGGGGGCTGCTATTCCCTAAGCAGAAAAAAGTATGTGCATGCTTACTCTTTACCCTGGGAAAATAAACATTATTCATTCATTCATTCATTCATTCATTCATTCATTCATTCATTCATTCATTCATTTATTTATTCATTCATTCATTCATTCATTCATTTATTCATTCATTCATTCATTCATTCATTTATTCATTCATTCATTCATTCATTCATTCATTCATTCATTCATTCTCACTCTCTCAGAATTCTGCTGATAATCATCCAGATACCGCTGCATTGTTTTCTTTCTGTTCTAATACTGATAAAGATGATTTAAGATGATTTTATTCCTACATCCTTTGTGGTTTTATTTTTTGTTGTTGTTGCTCTTTTAAAAAAAAAAGAAGAAAGAAACACACACACACACACCTTGCAGTATAATTGAAATATTGCTATGTGCACTAAAATCACAATGTCAGCACGCTACACACACTGTATTGGAATTGAATGTTTTGTGGTCGTTCTTTGCTGTGGCGTCCTTCCATTCTAAGTGATATTGGACGATAATAAAATAATTAAAACTATTTTAAAACCCTCCACCACATTATGAGTCACATTGCACCGGAGGTCAATTTCTAGTCCTTAACATGTTGTTAATCTGCTAAAAAAAATGTGTGTGTTTTTAAAGAAAGAAAGGCTACTGAATACGAAAAAAGTTTTTAAATTGGACAATTTTATGAACAAAATATTACAAACTAAAATAATAAACTACAAAAAGTGACATGAGAAGCTGACAAGTTTTGTATCGCAAATAGGCAAGGCAAAACAAGGCAAATTCTTTCATTTCGAGAATAATGAATAAGCGCACTAGTGTGCTTTTTTACTTCCAGTCCCCCATCCTTATCAGGGATAAGATCAAGATAAAAAAACCACCTCGAACTAAACAACAACACCAATAATGATTCAAATAACAAAACAAGAGACCATACCCAATAGGTGATCAGATATAGGGCTAGGGTAGGGTTGTTGTTTTTTAAGGTGTTTTAAAACAAAAGGAAACAAAATTACGCCTTGATATTTCAGTCCAAGGTAAAAAGAATGGCTAGGTCCTATATCTTTATAATAAACCAAATCTCAAAATCATCAACTTGATGGCCAAAGTTTTATAATCAATCACATCTCGAAATCATCAACTTGATGGCTATAGTTTTATAATCAATCGGATCTCAAAATCATCAACTTGATGGCTATAGTTTTATAATCAATCAAATCTCAAAATCATCAACTTGATGGCTATAGGTTTATAATCAATCACATCTCGAAATCATCAACTTGATGGCTATAGCTTTATAATCAATCAAATCTCAAAATCATCAACTTGATGGCTATAGTTTTATAATCAATCAAATCTCAAAATCATCAACTTGATGGCTATAGTTTTATAATCAATCAAATCTCAAAGTTATCAACTTGACCCCCACTTGCCTAAAATGGCTCCTAGCAAAACAAAACAAAAATGGGTGAAGTACAAAGCAAATCATTTTGTGATGAATAGGGACAGATAGCCTAGTGGTCAGAACATTGCACTGGCAATTTAACGACCCGGGTTCGATTCCCGTTCAAGGGGATTTTTCCTATGGAGTTAACACCAATGCTGACTCCACTCTCCCAAAAAGTCTTTCGGATGAGACTATAAACCGAAGCCCCCTGTGCAACGCAAGCAGAACATCTTGCACACACGTTAAATCCTGTTCCGCTTTTCGTAAGTGTAGGCCACCGTGTGCCGGTAGGAACAGATGAAAAGATTTGCAA
>CM060349.1:83007-88007 GCA_030674155.1 Stramonita haemastoma
AGTTGCTATTGATTGCTTGTCTTTTCAAATGTTAATTAATTTGCCCGAGAGTTGGAAAAAAGTACTATTTTCATTTCTCCAAAAATGTTGGATAAATGGCACTCTTCCTAATGTCTGGAAGCAGTCAATTGTAGTCCCAGTTCTTAAAAGCGGCAAATCTCAATCAGCATTAAGCAGCTACAGACCAATTGCCCTCACTTCTCATGTTGGAAAAGTACTTGAAAAAATAGTTCAAAGACGTCTATGGCATTATTGTGAAAAAAAAACACAATATAATTCCTATAAACCAGGCTGGTTTTCGAAGAGGGAGATGTACAACTGATCACCTAGTAAAGTTAACTCATGATATTAAAAAGCAATTTTCCAAACGAAAGAGTACACTAGCTACTTTTTTTTATGTTAGGAAAGCATACGACAGGGTTTGGCATACGAGGTTATTATACAAATTGAAAAATATTGGCGTCAGAGGCACAATGTTTCAATATTTACAGGATTTTCTGTCTGAAAGATCAATCTGTACCAAAGTGAATGGTGTATATTCAGACTTTAAATCTGTTGATATGGGAATACCCCAGGGAGCAATTTTGGCACCATTATTATTCTCTATTTTAATTCATGATCTTCCTCAGGCATTGTCAAAAATACGACTATTGTTCAGTATGCAGATGACACTGCCATGTGGATCAACACCTCTCTTAAAAAGAATACGAAAAGTAGAGTGATAAAATATGTTCAAAAGATTTATCAGGTTGAACTGAATAAACTTAGTAATTACATGAAAGAGAATGGATTGGAGTTGTCTGGAGAAAAAACTTGTCTAGTTCTTTTTAACAATGGGAAACCCCCCCAAACACTACCGTTATTAACACTTGATGGGGTCACACTTCAATACAAACAAGACGCCAGATTCTTGGGAGTTCATTTAACTAGCAAGTTAAACTGGAAAATGCATATTGAAAATTTGATTTTAAAAGCCAGGAAACGATTAAACTTCTTAAAGATTGTGAGTGCTGAGCCGTGGAGTCAGGATACTAAAACACTCATGCATCTTGCTGTTTCATTAATTCGATCTAAACTCATTTCTGGTCAAGAAGTGTATTTTTCTGCTCCAAATTATCTCTTAAAAAAGTTGCAAAGTGTGGATAGCAAAGCAATTAAAATAGCTCTAGGAGTGCCGATTCATGCCAGTACATTAAAAACTTATACAGAAGCTCATTTACTTCCACTTTCTGAGCAAAGAATGTTATCTGTCTCTAAATATGTCATTCGAAGTCTTGCTATTTCAAATTCTGTTCGCGATGAAATATTTATTAATCAAAAGGATTATCCAAAAAGAGCTAGGAATATCTCTTTTTTGCAGCCAATAAGAAATTATACTGATGACCTTTTGAAGGAAAATAATATCGATATATCAAACGTACCAGTTTTACCAGTAGTTCCCCAGATTCCACCATGGGAACATAAATATGCAAATTTTGATATTGACTACACAGAAACAAAAAAAGGACACTAATCAAAACCTACTCAAAACTGAAGTTCAAAATCATATAAATTGTCAGTATTTAAACCACTTGAAAGTATACACGGACGGATCTGTCTTAGAATCGGGCATGTGCGGGGCTGCATTCGTTATACCCGACTTAAAAGTAAAAAGACCTTTTTGTATTGGAAAAAGTTTTACAATATTCACTTCTGAATTGTTCGCAATTCTTATGGCGCTAAATTATATTTCAAATATTTCTCTTCCGATTTACAATGTCTTTTTTTGTGTTGATTCAAAATCAGTTTTACTGGCTTTAAAACATTGGGACTCTAAACTGAGAAATGATGTTATTTTTGAAATCAAGTTCCTTGTGCATTCTCTTGCTTCTAAAGGTATTGGGATAACATTTTGCTGGGTGCCATCACATTGCGGTCTTTACTGGAATGATTTGGCAGATTCTCTGGCAAAACGCGGTGCTTCAGAATGTACAAGTGACATAATGATTAATAGTATAGGTCTGCGTTTATCTTCATTTGAAATTATTTCAATTCTTGCAAACTCTGTACATTCAAAGTTTTTTAGATTTCCCTTAAATCGTTTGTGTTGCCCACGAAATATAGAAATTATAATTCATAAATTACGTCTAAATGCTTGGAAAACTAAATATTCAAAAGATGTTTTATGTACTTGTTCTGCTATTTTATCAGTCCACCATATACTGTTTGATTGCCCTGTGCTCATTGCCTCGTATAAAAGAAAAGGGATAGATCTAAGGGGAAAATACGGAAATTTCCAAAGTGTTCTGTATGATTCCGAGTCGCATGTCCTAATATCAGTTGCAGCAAGTATTTGCCAGTCACCAGTAGGTCAGTTGCTATAAATGAAATTGTATAAACTTATCATCATCCATTATTTTCTTTATCCTTTCACTTTTTCCCCTCATCCCCTTTTGAGTGCATTCTTAACGTGAATGTACCATTGTCTAAATCACCTTGTAGTGAACGGACATTAAACCAATAAGAAGAAGAAGAACACACACACACACACACACACACACACACACACACACACACACACACACACACACACACACACACACACACCAAGAAAAAACAAGAAGATGCGGGGTATTCCTATGGTAGCTGTTTTATTCTTGAATTACATTTCTTTCTCTCTTCTCATTACGGGTTAGATGTATCACACCAAAGGCCAGTCATAAGTCTTATTTATAGATTGAAGTTAAATGCGTTCCATACAAAATTTTCCAGAAATGTGCATTGTGTGTGTAGTGGGGCAATCTCAAACTTTAGTATTCTTTTGGAATGTCAAGTGTTAAAAAAGTACCTTCCCACCATACCTGAGAGATCTTTGCAGAAAGTGTTGAATAATTGTAAATTGCTCTGTGAAATTGCTATGCTGTTGAAAGAGAGTTGTGTTAGTAATTTATTATAATGCAAGTAAATATGTCATTTTATTGATTTTAAGCAAAGGCATTCTGCCCACCATGGCATAATTCTCGACATTGTTTTTCTCCACTTTTCTTTTCACATGGAATGTATTATGGATTTTTATTAATATATATATATATATATATATATATATATATATATATATATATATATATATATATATATATATATATATATATATATATATGCCTTTTATTCTGTTGTAGTTACATTACTTATACAGTTACTTAATGTGTCAATTCAATTACTTCATTGTATTATGGTTATAGTTGTTAGACAGTTCCTTTTCTCTGAATTGTTTGTCTTTTTGTGTCTAATATCACTTATTGTGAATAGACGTTAAATTGAAGAACAACACACACACAGACATACACACATACATACATACGTACATACATATTTACATGCATACATACATACATACATACATGCATACATACATACATACATACATACATACATACATACACACATACATACATACATACATACATACATACATACAGACAGACAGACAGACAGACAGACAGACAGACAGACAGACAGACATGCATGCATGCATGCATGCATGCATGCATGCATGCATGCATGCATACATACATACATACATACATACATACATACATACATACATACATACATACATACATACATACATACATACATACATACATACGCAAGAACTAACATACATACATATGTACATACATTTATATATATATATATATATATATATATATATATATATATATATATATATATATATATATATATATAAATATATATATATATATATATATATATATATATATATATATATATATACATACATACATACATACATACATACATACATACATACATACATACATACATACATACATACATACATACATACATACATACATACATACATACATACATACCATACATACATACATATATACACACAATACATACATACATACACACACACACACACACACACACACACACACACACACACACACACACACACACACACACACACACACACACACACACACAGAGAAAGAGAGAGAGAGAGTGAGAGAGAGAGAGAGAGAGAGAGAGAGAGAGAGAGAGAGAGAGAGAGAGAGAGAGAGAGAGAGAGAGAGAGAGAGAGAGAGAGAGAGAGAGAGAGAGAGAGAGAGAGAGAGAGAGAGAGAGAGAGAGAGAGAGAGAGAGAGAGAGAGAGAGAGAGAGAGACACACACACACATATATATATATACATACATATATATATATATATATATATATATATATATATATATATATATATATATATATATATATATATATATATATATATATATATATATATATATATATCACATCTAGCTGTCTATCATTTCAATTGTTAATAACTTTGGACAGAATTGTCTGATTTACAATCTGTTTTTTGTATTGAATAGCCTTTTTATTGCAGATTAATAGCTTGTCAATAACTAAAAATTGACCTCTGGTGCAATGGGAATATATATATATATATATATATATATATATATATATATATATATATATATATATATATATATATATATATATATACATACATATATATATATATATATATATATATATATATATATATATATATATATATATATATATATATATATATATATATATATAAGGAGTCCCATTGCACCAACGGTCAATTTTTAGTTATTGACAAGTTATTAATCTGCAATAAAAAGGCTATATGTTATTTCCTCTCAGTGGAGATTGGTATTATCATATGTATTGTTGCGTTTGTTTTTCGTTTTTTTGTTTTTTTTTTTGTTTTTTTTTGTTTTGTTTTTTCTTTTCTTCCTCATAACATATAAGTATGAATTGAAGTGTGGAGATTATTTAATCTGACATAAGTTGCTTATTGACATTTCATGGATTTTTTTTTTAAGTCTTAAATAATGGTTGGTGACATTGTAACTGATATAAGCTGTTAGATATCATATGATTAAAAAAAAAAAAAAACAATTTTAAATGTGTGCATGCCCATATGTTTGTTATGTTATTTCACTCAGT
>CM060349.1:93007-103007 GCA_030674155.1 Stramonita haemastoma
AGAGAGAGAGAGAGAGAGAGAGAGAGAGAGAGAGAGAGAGAGAGAGAGAGAGAGAGAGAGAGAGAGAGAGAAAAAAAAAACTTTGAAAACTTTTTTATTCAAAGAGGGTAATAGAATAAGCAACAATTGCTTTTTTACATCCAGCCCTCGGAAAAGACTCCCACCCACCGCCCCCCCCCCCCCCCCCCCCCCCCCCCCCCCGAAAACAAAAGTCAAATAAGCAAGCAACCCCCCCACAATAAACATGAAAAGGTGTACACAATGTACACAATATGAAATAGATAATGAAAATCATTTCAAACGAACAAGCAAATACTAAATACGAAGGGTACAGAAAAAAAAATCAATTTAATGATTCACGAGAGAGAGAGAGAGAGAGAGAGAGAGAGAGAGAGAGAGAGAGAGAGAGAGAGAGAGAGAGAGAGAGAGAGAGAGAGAGAGAGAGAGAGAGGGAGGGAGGGAGGGAGGGATGTAATACATACACACACACACTCACTTACACACACACACACACATACACACACACACACACACAAACACACACACACACACACACAAACATACACACACACACACACACACACACACACACACACACACACACACACACACACACACCACACACACACACACACACACACACACACCACATATCGACATGCTATTTACCCACATCTCTGACTACCTCTTTCCAGTCTTTAAAGCATGACTTATATACAAACAAGAATCTATGAGCACATGGCATTACAATTTTAGCTAGAATTGATGTATAATAGATTCTGAAGAAGGTGATTACAAAATTTGATTTAAAAACAAAGAAAACCCAACATCCAGCAACAACAACAACAACAAAAACCCAACAACAACATCAGCAGTCAGAGTACTATAACATAACATACAATAATCATAATACAGAAGCAGAATACATATGTACGAGACCTGAGGTCATGAATAGTTTGTCGATGCTGTTTGTTGTCCCAATTTAAAATGTCTAATAATGATAATGACTATAGTTTAGGAGCATGTTTGAGTATTTTTTGAAACAGGAAAGATTTATAGTTACGCTTAAAAGATACAGTACTACTTTTCTCTTTAATATTTTTTGGTATAGAATTCCAAATAATTCCCCCAGAGTAGCGAAGACTTGTTTTATAGAGGTCGAGCCTTGGTTTAGGAATTAGTATATTATTGGTGTATCTTGACTGATTAATTGGGAATCTAGTAGTCAGGGTAGATGGAGCAAGACCGTTCATTATACGATACATTATGATTGCTTTATTATATTCCAGATGGTAAGTTAGGGGAAGAATGTCCAATCTAGTATAGTCTTGGGGTGACAAGGTGGAAGGTTTTAAGAGTATCACTTTGATAGCTCGTTTATGGATTCTTAAAAGTGGTTTTAAGCTATTAGCACTACATCTATCATACAATGTTGAGGCGTAATCAATAAATGATTGAATATAAGTAAAATAAAACTGTTTACGAGAATCTAGGTCAAGAAAGTGTTTGATTTTAGAGAGCTGAAATATCTTTTGAGAGATTCGTTTATACAGAAAATCAATATGTGGCGACCAGGAAAGATCATTATCAATAGTAACCCCTAGGAGTCTATGCGTGTCTACTTCTTTAATAACATTATTATCAATATGAATTGGTGGCAAAACAAAGGTTATATTTTGCCATTTTTGTCGAGATGTAATTATCATATATTTTGTTTTTTGATGATTTAGGGCCATATGATTAAGTTTTGTCCATTCCAATAATTGATTGGCATTTTCTTGCATACAGTGAGATAGTTGTTTCAAGTCGGAATGAGAAGAATAGATAGAGGTGTCATCAGCAAAAAGTTCAGTTACGCCTTTTGTAACAGATAAAGGAAGATCATTGATATATAGTGAAAAAAGAAAAGGCCCTAATACTGATCCTTGGGGAACACCAAATTTTTGTGAAAGAAATTCAGAATGTTCATCATTTAGCCAAACAGTGTGGTTTTGATTAGAAAGAAATGATTTTACAAGTGACAAAGCATCATCAGAAAATCTATATAGTTTCAATTTACGGACTAAAAGGTTGTGATCTATGACGTCAAAGGCTTTTGCAAAGTCAACGAGTAGCAGACCAGTAAATTTGTTATTGTTGATATTTTTTAACCATTCATCAACGAGGCTAATCAGGGCTGTATGGCAAGAATGATATTTTCTAAAGCCAGACTGATTTGGATGAAGTAAGTTATGCTTTGAAATGTGAGACATAAGGCACTGATAAATATGTTTTTCTAACGGCTTTGAAAGGACTGGTAATATTGAAATAGGTATGTAATTTGAAGGAACGGTTTTATCACCTGACTTGTACAGAGGGATTATTTTGGCTTGTTTAAGAATATTGGGAAAGCAGCATTTATCAATACATAGGTTATACAGGTAAGTTAGGGAATCACATATTACAGGAGCACTAAGTTTAAGGATTTTTCCATCTAAGCCATCTAGACCACGAGCAGATGTCTGCTTGAGATGTATAAGAGAAAAGTACACTTCGTATACTGTCAAGAATGGGATTACCACATTTGAAGTGATCTTTTTTGAAATACAGAATTCATTCAATAAGGCAAGGTCATTGAAACAAGAGCTATCATTTTTAACTGTTGAAGAGGAAATTGTGGAAAAATGTTGGTTCAAAGTGGTGGCAGTAATATCTTTTATGCCAGGTGCTTTTACTGATTTTTCCTTAGTTAGAGAATTTATAGTTTTCCATATGACTTTCTGTTTATTGCCTGAGCTATTTGATATGAGGTCACAAAAATACTTCTTTTTGGCAATGCGCTTCATTGATGTAATTTTATTCCGTTGCTTCTTAAAGTCAGTGAATTGTTTGGTTTCTATGAGTTTGTCTCTTTTGGTTATTTCCTCTTGAATTTCCTTACTTAGCCAAGGAGGTTTCGGAGTATGTTTAACTCGTTTTATTTTGAAAGGGGCGTGTTTATTATAGATGTTGATGAAAGTATTTTGCCAAAATTCAAATGCTAGATTAGGGTCAGTTAACTGATAAACATTTGAAAGAGAAGAATGTGAGAGGTCATTTAGGAAATCATTTTCATTGAAATTAGCAAAGGATCTGTATGTTATTACTTTGTGATCTAATTTAGGAATTTTAACGCCTTTTTTAAGCCAAGTAAGACAGACAGGATAATGATCGCTACATCCATTAGGGGGAGAACATATTTCTACAATGTTTTGCTTTGAACTAATATAGATATGATCGATCAATGTCTCAGAGGAGGGGGTAACACGGGTTGGTGTGTCTATTACTTGAAGGAGGCCAAAACTTTCATACAACTGTGTCCATCGCTTATTGCGTTTCAAGAGATCTATATTAAAGTCACCAAAAAGAATTATTTCATTATTGTTTAGTGAAACAGCTTCCATCATCTCATTAAAATGATCATACCAGTCAGAGTGCTCAGAAGGGTTGCGGTAAACAAATCCAGTAAAAATAGGTTTATTGTTTTTTATATTTACTTGAACCCATATTGATTCTACTCTGTGTTTTTCAAAGGAAACTATACGTTTGTAAGTGATTGATTTAGAAACATATAGAATTAAACCAGTTTGCTTTGGGAAAATGGGGTCAAGTCGTACAATATCATAACCAGGAATAAACACATCATTATCAGATATATGGTTTGACAATCTGGATTCAGCACAGCAAAATAAATGAAAAGGTTTACCGTTATTATGCAAAACTAGAGATAATTCATCTAACTTATTAAGAACATGATTTATATTCAAAAATCCTATTCGAAGACCACCCTCTGTAGGCCAAACTTTCAAAGTAGACATTGCAGAAAGTTAATATCTGCACAAAGCTAATAAACGATCTCTGGCAACACAGGGTTTAGATCACAATGCATGTAACCAAACAGGCGAAATAAGACAGCAATATGTTACAAGAAAATCTTGAGTGTTTCAATCAAAAATAGTTCAAACACTTAATGTACAGGTTATGTACAGTTGAATGTCCAACAACCAGTGGAAGAATAATATTATCCCAAACACCACAACTAGTCAAATCATCTGACGATGAGCAGCTGCACACACTGCTACAGTCAAAATCAATAGTAAAGAGACAAAGATAAACATCAAACAAGATAACCACAAACACTGAGACTAATTAACAATTGGATGAGAAGCAGCAATGGTAATGAAAAGAAAAGTATGTAAAGCAAAAGACAAGATATATATATATATATATATATATATATATATATATATACATATATACATATATATATATATACATATATATATATATTATATATATATATATATATATATATATATATATATATATATATATATATATACAGACATATAAGTAATAACACCAAGAAAAATACCCAAATGACTTAGGCGATGACAACAATGCAACACCAAGAAGTGTATAGACACAAGTGAATTAAACAGGCCAAAAGCAAGTCCGATAAGGCAAAGCACAAAAAGAAACCTTTTCCAATAAATCCTTCACCGATCAATAGATAACTCCAATACAATGAAATAGGAGATTGGCTATTCTGCAACACACACACCCACACACACGCGCGCGCGCGCGCGCACACCCACACACACGCAAACACACACACATACACACACACACACGCAAACACACATGCATGCACGCAGGCACGCAGGTGCACATGCACACGTGTGTAGACGTACACACTCACACATACTTACCCGCGTACAGACACATACGCACGCGGGAGCATGCATCTGCCTCCCATATTCAGTTTTACATCTCTTGACATCTTTTACTTTGGAGGAGGGGGGGGTGGGGGTCCATTCTTTCCTTTCCTTCCAAGTGAGCTGTGTTAAATATAATCAGAACAATAAATAAGTACGCATTATTAATTTTCTATGTAGTAGTTGTCTAAATGGAACAGATCACAGTGTGACACCACTATAAGCATGGTATCAACCTTGACCATGCTTTAAGTTCATGATATGTGATGTCATCATACTTAGTAAATGTAAACAATGATTTATATCACTCTTTGGGGAAGTTGGGTTGACATTCTGCACTGAATATTTTTCTGGGAGTGCATGTGATGTAACCGGAGGTTTACCAATATTTTGGGGATTAAACTGTCTATCTATATTGAGATGATAGGGCTTCACTTTGAGAGAATCAGAGGAGATAGGGAAAACTGTTTCAGGAGGTCGTGGGTGCCTCTGGGGTAGAGGTGGAAAATTGTCCATGGAATGAAATTAAGGGAGAAGAGGCGCATCAGGTGTGTTGCTGTATGTCTCCTGTCTAGGATCAAGTCTGCTAATGTTGGATTGAGACCTACCCTGTGGTTCTAAATAAAGAGGAGGAGGAGCAGAATAATTGCTCTGCCAGCTCAGATCAGTACTGATGGATCTGTGTGGATTGTCACTGCGGTGGGTGACAGGATCATGTGCACTTGTAGGACGTGCAAAAGGGCCATGGAAAGCGGTGGGATGAGAAGCTTGTAAGTGATATGGTGTGGTGCCAGAAAATGTCTGAGCATGTCCACGAAGAGCATGGTTCCCTCTGCCAGGCTGCTGAACATTGGCACTGGCCAAAGTGTTTCTGCTGCCAGGGTTCAGTCTGTATGCACTGGACCATGACGGTCCCCAGTGTGAACCATGCCTATTCTGTTGATTGGTGCCTGTCTCACCACGGTAGGTATGATAGTCTCTGCGTGGAGGCAGAGATTCAGCCAGCCAGTTAAGCACAGTGCTTTTAACATTTAAAGCTAGCTGGGCTGTCCCCTTGAAGCTGGGGTGAGTGAGGTCATGATACATGATCTGTTTTGGAGCACCAGAAGAAGTAACAAAAGCGTCAGTATTATCAATGAAAGTTGTGTTAGTGATTTTACATGCAGACATGAGGTTACGGTTGGAGGGAATTATAGAATTATTCAGATTGTGTCTACCTTTTGCTGGTACTAATGAACTCAGTGCTACTTTTGAGGAGGGAAAAATCTGACAGCACTTTTTGATTAAGGTTGTCCAGTGTTCTACAGAGACTTTTCCGAAGGGCAGTCATTGACACCCACATGGATTACCAAAGCTTTCACATTTCTGTGAGTTGGCTGCTCAGCCAGCCAATGCTCTAGATCCAGGGTCGACATGCCTGGGACACAGATTTTGTGCATGCAATACGAGCGTAAGGCAAGTCTTTTTGGGTCCAAGTGTCGTATTACTGAGTCCCCTATGAGGAGTGCAGTTGCATGATCACTCACATTTATGGTTTGGAGTAGTTCAAATGGTGATTGAGGTTTATCGTTATCAGAGTTAGTAATAGGTCTTTGCATATTATGAGTGATATTGCCTTGTGAGTAGTTACAGTTAATGTCGGTGGTCATGTCATGGTGAGTACTGTCTGAAAGAGAGGCATATTTGTTAGAGACTGGAACAGAGTAATTAACAGAGAGGGGGAAGTCATAAAGAGTGTCTTGTTTTGAGTTGCTTGTTTGGAGTGATGAGTGTTCTTCATCTGAGGGCACTTTGGCATCTGCTTGTCCCAAAGGGAGGGCACTTGGCTGGCTGTCGGGAGTCTTGGACACAGTTAAGGAAGTGGAGGTATGGTCATAGTCTGTGAGCTCGGCACCACCTGAGTAACACATAGGTGGTTCACCTGTTGCATGCGAGGGGGGCAGGTCAACTGGCGGAGTTTCCTCTTGCTGGTCTCCAGCTGGAGGCACTGGCTGAACACACACAGGAGTCTTGTTTCCCTCAGTTGTTTTGTTGTCTTGATCCTGCTCACATTGTGTGGCAGCGTGAATCACTGCAGTCTTGGGTTTTGTCTCCTTTGGTTGAGAGCAAAGTTGATGCAGTTGAGTTTTAAGGGCCTTGTTCTCTGCTCCTATTGCATTGACTTGCATCTTCAGTTGATTTACTTGAGTGATTAGATTTTTTAAGTCTGATGACAGTAAATTTATTTTTGAGTTCATGAGAGAGAGAGAGAGAGAGAGAGAGAGAGAGAGAGAGAGAGAGAGAGAGAGAGAGAGAGAGAGAGAGAGAGAGAGAGAGAGAGAGAGAGAGAGAGTGACGAAGATGTAGGAAAGATTTCTAAACCTGGTTCCCCTTTTTCTGACATTTTAGTCCAAACAATTCTGTTCTTCACCAGCACAGCAGGCAAATTGAACATCACTCAGTCATGTGTGCTATATTTTGCATGCTCCTTCTATTTACCTAATCTATGTGTGCTCAGTTTGTGCTATAATTAGCACCAGCTGGCCCCATCTGGGATGGGAAGGAAAAGATAGCAGATGAGAGGAGCTGAAAGTGGGGAAAACTAACAGCTGTGACAGGAGAAAAACTCTTTGAACTGTTTAGAACAAGTGAGGTGTTCTGCATGTGTTCTTGCACGGGGCCTCAGTTTGTGGTCTTGTCCAGGAGACTCGTGGTGGAGTGCAGGGGTCAGCGCTGATGTTGACTCCAGGGCAGGGTCCCCTAGGGGGCGCCTCCTTGGTGGCTCAGTCCTGGGCCGTCAGGTCACGAGCCTGTTGCTCTGACCACTAAGCTGTCCCGTCTCCCTCATGACTTTGTGATGATAAAGTTCATGCTTTTTGTAAGGGGTGGAGCAGTGGGGAGGTTGCTGCCTCAGACTTTGACCTGAAGCTATCAGAGAGTGCATGTTCCAGTCACTACCAAAGTACAGCTGTCTGGTGGGAGGATTTTTCCCTGTGCAGTTAGTGTTTCTTTCCATGTCACTCCACTGCAAGTTCTTTGGATGAGGCTTTTTGTGTTTTTCTGCCTTGCCTCCTGTAACAACCCTGTCTTAGTGTTCCCACACTGCTCATTCCAACCTCCCCGCCACATCCATACCCAGATTTATTAAGTCTCATCCCCAGGGTTAGAAGTCCACAGGGAGCCCATCAATATTAGGCTGCCATGGGGCCACCAGCCACAGGGGCCTTGCACTTCTGGGTCACTTTGGTGGTGTTCAGTGGTGCCTGTTCTGAGCTAACATATGCAGGACACTACCTGTTTCACGCAGAAATAAGAGGGTGTAGATTTGTGGAGACATTTGAAAAAGAAGGTATTAATCTTATACCTCATTCATTGTGAAACAGGCAACCAGTAAATAGATAACAAAAAGGAGCAATGCGTTCAGATTCTTTGTTTTCTTTCTTAGGACTACTCGAGCTACAGAGTTTTGTATGTGCTGAATGGAATGGATTGGTAATACTGGTAGACCAGCCAAAAGAGAATTACAGGGGTCCAAACAAGAACCAATAGAAGATGTGACAAGCTAGGATGTTGCCTCCCGAATACAGATACTTGCGAACGCTTATGCCCCTTAATGGTAGTAGCAGGACTGGCAGGTCTGGGTGATTTTTTTTTTCATAGAGTGTGTTGTCAAGAACTTCAACTAAATACTTCACAGAGCTGGACAAAAGAACTGACATATTGCCTAATTCTAATGAAGACGTTGTGATGCAGGAAAGTTTATGTTAGGTCCCTATGAGCATAGTTTTGGTTTTATCGGCGTTTAGCTGTAAACTGTTCAGAGTCACGAGTTTTTAATTTCTTGAGGACAATAGGCCATTTCTGCCAGGAGGGAAGGCAGTTTTTCAAGTGTATGGCTGCATTGAAGCCGAGTATCATCAACACAGAAATGATGATCACTGTGATGGTTGTTTATTAAATGCAAGAGTGGAGTAGTGTAGAAAGTGAAGAGAACAGGACCCAAAACTGATCCCTGTGGGACACCACATTCCAGTTTGACATACATTGGTTGTATTTTGTTTACAATAACTTTCTGGACAGTCTGTTAGATATGAAGTAAACCAGGTAAGGGTTTGGCCATTAATACCAAATATGTTTTGGAGACGAGAAAGAAGAATTGAGTGATCTATTGTGTCAAAGGCTACAGATAAGTCAAGAAGAGTGAGATGGGAGATTTTCCTGCATCAGAAGCAAGAAGTGTATCTAAAGTATGGACTGAGGTGGTTTTCATGCTGTGGTTGGTGCTAGAAGTAGGCTGAGAGGGGGCAAGAGGTTACTGGATTGAGGAGGTTTGGTGAGTCATTTGGAAAAAAAACTGTTTCAAGTACTTTAGAGACGAAAGATAAATTAGATACAGAACTATAATTCTTCAGAATAAGTGGGTTGAGGTCGTGCTTTTTTAGTAGATGTGTGACTATTGACAGAAGAGATGAGTTTACTATTTCAGTGACAGTAAGCAGAAGTGTAGAATGCATTGTGAGAAAACAGTAGCAGGTATGGGATCAAGATCGCATGATTTTATTGTGATATTTTTCAGTATTGTCATAATTTCGTTTTTTTTCTTGTGGGATGGAAGAAAAAGAGAGGAGTGACAGTGAACTGGGGATCAGAAGGTTCAGACTGGAAAGGAGTCCGACCCAGTCTTCTGTTTTCTGTTTCTTGACATGATGTTATTAATTTTGGTTTTCTGTTTTATTTTCAGCCAGATTACACCATGGACAATTCCATTGCTGCAGTGACAACCCCATTGTGGACTGACTCATGGAATGATACTACCACAGTGGGCAGACCTGTACGCACTACTGAAAAGCATTATACACACTATGATATCTACATTATTACAAATGAAATATTGCCCTATGTGCATGCTGTTACTTTTCTGTTTGGATTCTTTGGAAACATCATGACCATCGTCATCATGCGACGGATGAAGTCAGGTGACGCCACCATCAACCTCTACTTCATTGCTCTGGCTGCTTCTGATCTGATATATCTTCTGGTGATGCCACTGATAGAATGTATTAAGTATGTGACTGGTGTCAGACTGTATGCCTTACACGATGTGTCCTGTAGAGTTACCGACTGGCTGTACACTGGGTGCATGGTTATCAGTGGATGGTTTCTGGTCTGTATGACTGTACACAGAGCACTGTCTGTTGTGTGGCCACATCGTGTCAACGTACTGTGCACACGCCAAAGAGTTTGTTTGGTGATATTGGTAGTCATTGTGTTCTTTGCCATTCTAT
>CM060349.1:108007-120507 GCA_030674155.1 Stramonita haemastoma
TAATAAATACTTCGGGGCATTAAAGAAGACTTCATGACCATATGTCAGACTAGAACGAACTAATGCCAATGACAGATGTTTTAAGAATGATACATCTTAAGCCCAATGCTGTTTGCTTACTACTTTTATAAAATTTAAGGTTTTTCTGGCTTTAGTTAATATATATTCAATATGGTAGTTCCATGTCAGTTTTGAAGTGATATAAATACCCAGAAACTTTACCATAGGTTTGTAATCAAGGTGCCTATCCTGCATTTTGAAAGTAGGCAAACCCTCAGGGTCAGCCCCATTATTGAAGAGAACAATGTTGGTCTTCTCTGGAGACAACAGTAATCCATTTTCTGCCATATAAATACTAAGCTTATCAAGTTCAAGCTGGTAAGTTTTTTTTCTAATGTAGCTTAACTGTCTCTTGGGGGTTACCTTTTTCATTGTTGTCTTTCATCCACATGCACAGATCATCTGCATACTGAACGAGGACAACGTTATTTGACAGGGATCTCGGAAGGTCATAAAGTAGAAAGTTAAAAAGATAAGGGGCGATAACAGATCCTTGTGGTATTCCCATTGTCGGAAATCTCAGGGTGGAATAGGTGTTTCCAATTTTAGCTTGAATGCTTCTGCCCCATAGAAAATTTTTGACATAGAAGTACATGTTACCCAACAAACCAATAGATTTAAGTTTAAAAAGTAATCTAGCATGCCAGACTTGATCATATGCTTTACATACATGGGAAAAAGTAGCAAGAACATTTTTTCTGCGGGCAAATTGGTGCTTGATATGTGTGGTTAGTTTTACCAGGTGATCTATACTGGATCTCTTTTTTCGAAAGCCTGCCTGCTCAACAGGAAGTATTTTGTTTTTGTCACAGTAATGCACTAATCTATTTAATATAATCCTTTCCATAAGTTTTCCTACGTGTGAAGTGAGTGCAATGGGCCTGTAACTATTTTTGTCTTCTTTGGGTTTTCCCTGTTTTAAAATTGGAACTATGATAGACTGTTTCCGTACCATGGGGAGCAAACCCTTAGCCCAGCATTGCTGAAATAGATAAAGAAGCAAAGAAATCTGTGTGTGTGTGTGTGTGTGTGTGTGTGTGTGTGTGTGTGTGTGTGTGTGTGTGTGTGTGTGTGTGTGTGCAGCATTTCAAGGGGAAAGATGTGACCCCTTCACGGAGATAGAATGTCATATGTTGAGCATAACCTGCTGACTGTTTATCACGCGTTATATGACAGGCTATATCTGTTAATACCTATGACAGGCTGTATCTGTTAATACCTATGACAGGCTATATCTGTTAATACCTATGACAGGCTATATCTGTTAATACCTGTGACAGGCTATATCTGTTAATACCTATGACACGTGGCATGAAGAGCTATAGCTTCTTGACACTCTACAGCACGTCATTCAGGGGACGTCATCCCTTGACTGCACATAGCAGGTAACGTGATGGGTTCTATCCCTTCGTCTGCGCTAAAGCACCAAGTGCTAGGGGCTAAATTCCCGAAACCTATAGCACAACATATGACTGTGATCACTCATTGGTTGTCTGCTATAGATTCAAGGACAAATTATAACTTTTGTCTTAAGCTGCATTGGGTATCTATCTATTTAGTTAAAGACCAGTTACAATCTGATTTTTTTTAACTCAAGGCAGTCTCACTATAGGTTTAAACGTCATATTACAAGATCTTTAGATTGCCTGTTCAAATGTGGCTACAGGAATGATTGGGGAGGGGGGATAAAAACGGTTACAATGCAAAACTTTCACCCTTGGTGAACCTCAAATATCTAGTTAGGACCAATCCAATTTGCATAACATATTAAGATTATTTTAAGCAATGCGTTGCCACCTGCTTTTAGTTGTAAAAAATAAGTATAATAATATGAGATTTTAAAATCAGTTTTAAAATTTTATTCAGAAAAAAAATCTTTTCAGCAGATATACAAATGACAATAAAAAATCACATCTTAAACGTTATACATACAAACTGCATAAATGTATCAAGCCCTATAGTGTGCAAGATTTGAGATGTCATGAAGCAGAAATAGTTTAGCAGCAACATTAGCAGAGTACATCACTCTTCTACATCTGTAAGTATACAGAATTCACACACACACACACACACACACACACACACACACACAAGCTTCCAAAGCCTCCCGGTGGAGAGGATTTTTCTCCTTGAGTTAACATCAGTGCTGACTCCACTCCCCTAAAAGTCTTTCGGATGAGACTATAAACCGAGGCCGTGTGCGAACGCACGCAGAACATCTTGTTCCGCTTTTCGTAAGTGTAGGCCATCGTGTGCCGGTGGAAACAGATGACATTTACAAAACTGCATACACACGGGGACTGAATGTAAAATCCCTTTATCCTCGATATAAAAGAATAAATAAAATAAATAAATAAATAAAATAAAGTTTCAGTTGTATTATAAATGAAAGCATTCAAAAGATAAATATTTCAGTGAGAACACATGATAAAACATAATCAATGAAATTAATAATTGTATCACAGTAGAATAACTTTTTTTTCATAAAAGGTAAAGGTGTTTCATTACCTATGTGGTCGTAGGGGAGCAAGGCATTAAATATCTCAGCTTCTCTAGGGGCCAGCATATTGAGGGTAGCTCCATCTTCTCTCCCTCACTGCTTTACCTCCCCTGACCCTAAAGAGGCCAGTAACCCATTGACAGCTGGGTGAATGTGGATGATTTCAATGTTCAATAAAGCAGCTTATATTATCCTCAGGTAATTGGGTTCAACATATATTCAATAACTGTAACAGGAGCAATACTATAATATGGCATACAACAAACTTATGGAACAAAAAATGTTACAATAAAAATGGTAACAAAATGCAATACAAATATTGAAAATATAGCATAGGTTTTCAACACAGAGAACAAAAAGTTAATACAACTTTCAGCAAGTTTGCCACAAAGCGAAAGACACATAAACAAAAAGGGAAACAAACAGAAAGGCAGTCAGTGAATGAGTTTAATGAGAGACACTAACCCCAGAAAGAGAACAAGGAACTGATCAGTCATTGGTCCCTGAAATTTAAGGGACACAACTCAGCACAATGGCCATTCCTTTCTTTGAATAAAACAACAATTGCGTCCCTTAGGTTGACTCTACCGTACCTCTCTACAAGTCTGTCTGTCTTCCATCTGTCTGTTTCTGTGCATAATTATATGCCTCCCTATTTGCTCCTCTCTCTGTCTCTGTCTGTCTGCCTGTCTGTCTTCATTCTTTCTTTTTTCTGCCTGCCTGTCTGTCTGTCTGTCTGTCCGTCTGTCTGTCTGTCTCTCTCTCTCTCTGAACTCTCTCTCTCTCTCTCTCTCTCTCACAGGAGGCGGCTTTCATTTCGCTCTCTACTATTTTCAGTATGTACAGGTGACCAACAAAGTATAGTGATCTGAAAGTTGGCAGGTCAAAAGATAAGGTATCGGTGCAAAGGATGTACAAAATTCAAAACTAAATACTATGTAGTTTTCCAGATAATTGTAAATTAACAAAAAGTATTTGTTTGTTAACAAGGCATACCAAGAAGACATTTTTTTTCATCATGTTAACAGGCAAGCTGTTTTCAAGCCAGGTGAACACTGCGCTCATGTTTACATTTTTTCGGGTGTCGCGCAGACTGGCTTACTGCCTATGCACAGTTGTTCTGTTAAGCGCCAGTGATATAGAGGTGAACCCTGGACCTGATGAAAATAATGTGTTTCAACATGTTGACTGGAGATTCTCTCAGCTGATGAACTGTTTCCAGCTTCACTCGTCTAATATCTTTAGACTACTGGAAGACAAATTTAAAGAGCAAGATGTGCATTTCCGACGTCTGACAGATGAAATAAGCAAGCTGAAGGTAGGTGTGGAGAGAAATACAGAGGATATTACTGAACTTCGAGAGGAAAGAGAGTTGATGACAGAGCGATTCGACCGGATGGAAGAAAAGCTTGAAGCCGCTGAAATAGAATATAAGAAAAAATAACTTAAAGTTCTTTGGCATTGATGAACTGAGTACGGGGACTGAAATTACAAATGAAGAACTGGTAGTCGACATCTTAAACTATCATTCCTCTGATGATGTCTGGCGGAGGTCAGACATTGACCGCGCTTACAGAATAGGCAGCCCTCACCAGGACGACTCGCCACGCCCTCTGCTGGTTCAGTTCTGCCGGTGGGGGACAAGATCAGCATCCTCCGGGACCAGGAGCTACGTGAAGCTCTGCGTAGGAACAGCATACGCGTGACTTCCGATCTCACATCCCATCAGAGGGAAATGATGAATTTCCATAGGGACCAGGGCAAAGTGGCATATTTTGTGAATGGTCGACTTCACGTCAAGGACAAAGCTTAGCTTAAGCCACGCTACAACTCCTACCACCACTACCAGCAGCAGGAAACACGGGGGGCCAGCCATGTTCTACAGGGGGAAGACTGGCCACGACTTCGTCAACATGAACATCGGGGGGACCGTCAGTGGAGTTCTCAGGGGGACCATCAAGGGGACCGTCAGGGGGACCGTCGGGGAGACCGTCAGTGGAGTTCTCAGGGGGACCATCAAGGGGACCCTCAGGGGGACCGTCGGGGGGACCGTCAGTGGAGTTCTCAGGGGGACCATCAAGGGGACCGTCAGGGGGACCGTCGGGGGGACCGTCAGGGGGACCGTCAGGGGGACCGCCTGTGGAGTTCTCAGGGGAACCGTCGGGGGGACCGTCAAGAGGACCGTCGGGGGGGCCGTCAGGGGGACCGTCGGGGGGACCGTCGGGGGGACCGTCAGTGGAGTTTTCAGGGGGACCGTCAGGGGGACCGTCGGGGGGACCGTCAGGGGAGTCCTCGGGGGGACCGTCGGGGGGACCGTCAGTGGAGTCCTCGGGGGGACCGTCGGGGGGACCGTCAGGGGAGTCCTCGGGGGGACCGTCGGGGGGGACCGTCAGGGGAGTCCTGGGGGGGACCGTCGGGGGGACCGTCAGGGGAGTCCTCGGGGGGACCGTCGGGGGGACCGTCAGGGGAGTCCTCGGGGGGACCGTCGGGGGGACCGTCAGGGGAGTCCTCGGGGGGACCGTCGGGGGGATCGAGACCGTGCCGGAAGAGGAGCAGAAGTGAAGAAAATGCAGCCTGAGTCGGGGGTGCAGTGCAACGGACAGCCTCCCTCATTCAGGGGCACCAGAGAAGACCAAAAATCACAAACTCTCTCCAAGATGAAAGACCAAGGTAACAAGACTAGTTACACGCACAAAAGACGGGGTTTTACCACTAAACCTGTGGTACCAGGGACCCTCACGTACAGCCAGGTATCCCAGCAGAACTGCTCACCAGGGGCAGACTCTGACAGAGATTCCAGAGTCCAGGTCTCGCCGCTCGTGGAACAATCAAAAAGACAGTCAGTGCACATTCAAGCACATAGAAACACTGGTCTCCTTAAAGAGGCCCTAGGTAAGTTAAATATAGACGAAGTTAGGGACAGAATAGACAGTGACATCCCACAGACTGATGGTTACATTGGAGACGACAGTGAACTGGACAATAGTGACTTTACAGACAAAGAAAAAGACATGGGCGACAAACCTCCAGTCTCTAACAATGATGTTGGAGGCCTACAGGAGACAAAGCGGAGTGATTCCGTACAAGATCAAACCGGGAACCAAAACTCTGAAACTGAGAACTCACTCAGTGTAGAAGCCATGGAAGGTACAGCAGGCTCCAGTATTTCTATGTCAACAGCACAAAGTAAGCAAAAGAAGGCACAGGACAGAGAAGAGGGATCAAAGGGTAAACCAAAGGGATGTGGTAGACAAACAAAGAGTAGAATAGGAAAAGGAAGAGGTGCATCTGGAAGCACCAGGGGGAAACAAGGGGAAACTGCTGTGGCAATGGCAAGGGATATTCATACAGCCCAACAGGCCACTAGTGTCACAGACCCAAACGCAAATACAGTCTCCACTGGGGTGAGAGATACGTCCACTTTGGACGCTACCCCTGGAGACCACAAGCAATCCGGGGTAACATCTCCTAAACATACCCAACAGAGAAAGACTGTCAGAGCAAGGGCTGTCAGTCAGAACAGCATTCTGGACAGCTTTAAACGTGTGCAGTCAAATGAGCAACACAAGGGGCTCAAGATAGAGGACGCACAAAAAAGCGCACTGAACGGGGCTCGCCCCCACAATAGGAATTCGGCCGGGCCAATATAAATAGTTGTAAAATAAAGGGGAGAAAAAATAACAGCAGATGTAAAGTAACTAGGACTCATGTAAATACTGTTCTGGCAAATAATGTTCAAAGAGATGATATCAAGTTCCTTAACTTTAATGTAAACGGTTTGCTTCCCAAGTTAGAAATTACAGATTTTGTCAGATACATAAAAACCCATGATTTTATTTGTCTGACTGAAACTTTTGTTGGCTCAAATTTTGAGTCTACCCTTTTTAGTGACTATGTGATATTCAATTCTGTGGCAAAGAAGATTTCCTATCAGGGTAGATATTCGGGAGGAGTCATTGTCTTGATAAAGAAGAAATTTGGGCAATTTGTAACCAAGGTTGATTTTGATATAGATAATACAATCATTCTGAGTATTGATAAGCAACTTTTTAGAACCAATATGGATATCTTTTGGATTTGTACATATATACCACCACATGACTCTGCTGTTTGGAAAAACAATGAGAATGGATATGGTTTAGAAATATTAGAACAAACGTTAATAGACTTGTATGAATTATATGACTTTCATTTGTTATTATGTGGAGATCTAAATGCTAGAACTGGCTCCAGAAATACCGACTGTTGTGATTTAAATGATGGATTAGATAGTGAAATAAATAATCAGTCTCCCTTTTACAGAAAATCACAGGATGTATACAAAAACATGTTTGGAGATCAGTTACTAGAAATCTGTAATTCTTTTGATCTTATTATTCTAAATGGCTTGTGTGAATGTGAATTTGATGGCAGTTACACCTACCTAGGTAACACGGGATGCAGCACTGTGGATTATTTTGTCATGTCACATGGTATGTATATAATGTCTCATGGTATGTCATTAGATGTGGAAGATTCATCGGAATCTAATCATTTACCAGTGGTATTGACATATTCTACAGCATTTAACACTGAAAATAATCAAAATATAAGGGATAACTTATGTATTAACAAAGTGGTATGGGATAAAGAAAAAGAACAGGTTTATGTAGATAATCTAAATAGTGCTAATGTACAAGACAAGATTCAGTTAGCGGATAATATTTTAGAAGATGACATAGACAGTGCACTTGATATATTTGTAGATTGTTTATTATCAGCCAGTAGCTGCATGGTAAGAAAAGTTTACCCTAATTCTCAGGGACGTGTTTCTGATTGGTTTGATGATGAATGTCACCAGGCCAAGCGGAAGTGTAGACAATCTTTGAGGGTTTTCAGAAAGTCTAGGACTGAGGAAAATAGAATAGAGTACATTAATGCTAGAAAAACTTACAAGTGTTTACTTAAGATAAAAAGAGAAGTTTTAGAAGGGAAAAAAGTCGAATTGCTTGCTGCAAATATCAAAGATTCTTCAAAATTCTGGAAGCAGCTATCTGAAATGGGGTGTGGGAAAGAAAGAGTAAAGCACAAAAACAATATATCTCTCACTGAATGGTATGTTCATTTTAAAAATGTGTTCTCTACAGATTGCAATGATTGCAACGAGGAATGTCAAGATCACCTTGACCTCTCAGAAGAAGACCAACACGCACTGAATGCTGAGATATCTTTAGAAGAAGTCATACATGCAGTAAGTAAACTAAAGGATTGCAAGGCATGCGGAATGGATGGAGTGCTTGCGGAAATGCTTAAGACAGGTAACAAAACTTCTATCCCCTTTTTACACAAACTCTTTAATGAAATATTTAAAAAAGGCACATATCCAAAGGAATGGGGAAAAGCTATTGTCATACCAATCTATAAAAAAGGTGACCCAGAGAATGTAGATAATTATAGAGGTGTTTCTTTACTAAGTACAATTGCAAAATGTTATAGTGCAATATTAAATAAACGGCTTTACTCATGGTTGGAAGAAGAAAATTTAATATCCGAGAATCAAGCAGGATTTCGTAAACATTATTCCACTACTGACCATATTTTTTGTTTATACTCTGTTGTGCAGAAGTGCTTGTCCCAGAGAGGTAAGAAGCTGTATGTTGCTTTCGTCGATTTTAAGAAAGCATTCGACTCAGTAAGACATGATAAATTATTACATTGTATTAGAAATCAGGGTGTCAAAGGGAGATTTTTCTGTTCAATTCAAGCAATGTATAACACTTTAGTATCATACGTCAGATCAAATTTTGAATATACTGAGCTTTTTGAGTGTCCAATAGGGGTACGACAAGGATGCGTTTTGAGTCCTACTCTGTTTCAAATCTTTATCAACCAGCTAGCAAATGATATGTCTGAGAAAGGTAGGCATGGTATCCAGCTAATACCAGGTATCATGGAATTGTTTGTGCTTCTTTTTGCAGATGATGTCGTCTTGTTATCATCTACACCTGTTGGTCTTCAAAACCAGTTGAATGTCTTGAAAACATGCTGTTCAAAAATGAAATTAAAAGTAAACAAAGATAAAACTAAAGTTATGGTTTTTAGAAAAGGTGGTTTTCTGGGAAGAGATGAAGAATGGTTTTTCGAAAATGTTCAATTAGAAGTAGTAAATAAGTATTGTTATCTAGGATTCAATTTTTCAACAAAGCTTAGCATCAAAGTTGGTGTTGAAAATCATATTGTGAAAGGTAAGAAAGCTTTAATTAGTTTAATAAAGGCGTTTTGGAAAAATAAGGATATTACCCAGCAGATATTCTTTAAAGTATTTGATATAAAAATACAGCCTATATTACTGTATTCTTCTGAAGTTTGGGGATTAAGTCGATTAGATTATATAGAAAAGATTCATTTAATGGCATGCAAGCGTTTTCTGGGACTTCCTATCAAAACTCCAAACAAAATGGTTTATGGAGAACTTGGAAGATATCCTTTGTATATTAATGCAAGCATTGCTGCTTTGCGATATTGGTTTAAAATACTTCAGATGGACCATCACAGATTACCTCGTCAGGCATACGATATGCAGTTAAGGCTTGATAGCAATGCGAAAAAATGCTGGGCTTCTAACATAAGAGTGTTATTATGCGAGTGTGGTTATAATATTGTATGGTTACAGCAGGGTGTTGGGGAAGTACATCATTTTCTAAAAATTTTCAAGCAAAGGATGATAGATATGTTTATTCAGGAATGGCAAAGCGTTATTGGTGAACATGAAAGATACTCTATTTACAGATCATTTAAAACTGTGTTTGAAAAAGAATCATATATTTGTAGCATTGATGTGTACTGCTTTAGAGTTGCTTTGTCACAAGCAAGATTAAATGTCCTGCCATTGAATAGTAATCGTCATAGATACAGTCATAATATTCAAGACAAAATGTGTCCTTTCTGTCAGAATGTAGCTGAAGATGAATATCATTTGATATATATGTGTCCAATGTATACAGATCTTAGAGTAAAATTTATTAATGATTTTCTTCATAGGCCTATATTTGTTATTTTTGATGCTAGTGAATCACGTTGTTCTGTACAGTTGTCGAAGTTCATTTTTTATTTATTTATTTATTTATTCTTTTATGCCATGAGGAGAAGACAATGCTCCACTGGGCTCAACTAGAAGGTACGAGCGGGTTAACTAAATGTTGTATGCAATTGCCACCTCACGACTTTATCACCAGAGCTAAGTGAAATTGTTAATAGAATTCGTTCAGCAACTTTTTCGCTTTTTCTGTCATGTTGTTGTCTCCAGAAGAATGTAAATAGTAATGGCTAATAGATATCAGGTACAATAAAAAAAAAAAAAAAAAAGTTTCCTTTTTCGTATTTTGGATGATGATGTTGTTCTGGTTTCGTTCAAGGGCCAAAGGGAGAGATGGAACTCAAACAACAATTTTGTCAGATTAGAAACATTGTACATATTTCTATTTTGCAAGAATGATATGATTGCTATTTATTTTTGGTGTCATAAAGTTAACAAAGGGTCCTTTTGAAATGGTGACAATTGTAAATGAAGTGATTTTTAAGTAAAGTCTGCAAAGTACTTTGATCATTCATTGGAAGAACTCCATGTATAGCTATAAGTATTGTCATTCATGGATGGGCTGTTTCATTTTTGATGTGTAATTTATGTGCAGCCAAAATTATTACTATAATTGTTATTCAGTGATGTATTCTTATATGTTTGATTATATTGGCACTAGGGGCTGAAGGATAATTAATTATCAACATTTATTCTGCAAAATGTTTGAGGACTAGCCTTGGGGTATGTATAGAAACATAATGGGTCTACCGATGAAAAGTATAGCTGTTCTCCTTTATGTATGGTTTATATTGCCCAACAGCAAATGTATGTTAAACAAGTTCCTAGAACCCCTCTCTCTCTCTCTCTCTCTCTCTCTCTCTCTCTCTCTCTCTCTCTCTCTCTCTCTCTCTCTCTCTCTCTCTCTCTCTCTCTCTCTCTCTCTCTCTCTCTCTCTCCCTCTCTCTCCCCATCTTCCAGCCCGTAGTATGAGTGGAAATTGTTCCATGTTGTAACATTTTTTTTGCTATAGTGTGTGTAAAATATGTCCATGCTTTCTTTTTTCACTGCGAGTATACGTGAACTTTATCCATTTTTCAATTTTTCAGTGATATAGTACGTGGGAAAATGTTCCATGCTTTCATTTTTCATTGCCAAAGTAGGTGTGGAATTTTTTCATGCTTTCAGTTTTTATTGCTACAGTATGTGTGAAGTATCAATGCATTTATGTTTATTGCTATAGTATGTGTGGAATCTGTTAATGCATTCATTTTCATTGCTATAGTATGTGTGAAACTTATCCACGATTTCATTTTTCAATGCAGTAGTAGGCATGAAATTGTTCCATGCCTTCCTTTTTATTATTATAGTATGTGTGAACTTTACCAATGGTTTCATAATTCTTTTCTATAGTGTGTGGGAAATGTATCCATGCTTTGATTCACCATTGTTTTCATTTTCATCGCTATAGTATGTGTGAAACTTATCCACGACTTCATTTTTCAACGGTTTCACATTTCATTGATATAGTATGTGGGAAATGTATCCATGCTTTGTTTCATCATTACATTCATTTACAATGCTATGGTATGTGTCAAACTTATCCACATAACCACATTTGCATGATAATTTCATTTTTCATTGCCAAAGTAGGTGTGAAACTTATTCATGCTTTTAATTGTTATTGCTACAGTATATGTGACTTGTATCAAAGCATTCATTTTATTGTTATAGTATGTGTGAAACTTATCCACGATTTCATTTTTCAATGCCATAGTACGCATGAAATTTATCCATGCCTTCCTTTTTATTACTATAGTATTGTGAACTTTATCAACAGTTTCACATTTCATTGCTATAGTATGTGGGAAATGTATCCATGCTTTGATCCATCATTGTTACAGTATGTGTGAAACTTATCCATGCTTTTTTCTGCCATAGTATATATATTTATTCATGCTTACATTTTGCAATACACTCACACCCCTGCCCCCCTCACCTGGTGTATTGTGGTCCAAGGCCAAAGTACCATTAAACCATTTCAGTGTTCAGTGTTCAGTGTTCAGTGCTCTCTCTCTCTCTCTCTCTCTCTCTCTCTCTCTCTCTCTCTCTCTCTCTCTCTCTCTCTCTCTCTCTCTCTCTCTCTCTCTCTCTCTCTCTCTCTCTCACTCACTCTCACTCTCACTCTCTCTCTCAGTGCTGAACGATCTACTCACTGCTGACTTACATTGCTCTGTGCACCAGGGAAGAGTCTACTCACAAATCCATGGAACCAAATGAAATGGTGCAACAGACAAGGAAAGTCAGATTCTCTAGGAGTTTCCAGAGTCTGCCAGTTGAGAGAGACTTTTGACACTGACACATTCAGGAAATAGTTCAGTGCTGAACAGTCTACTGACTGATGACCCAGTGTATGTCACTTCACACAGTACTGGGTGCTCGAGGAATGATCAGCTTCATGATGACATTGCACTACAATAACAAGAAAATTAATAAATGGACAAAAGTAACATGAATTTGTGTTGAGGGGGAAATAATCTACTTGTACACAGAAAAAAATGAAGCAGCTGTTAATTTTAAAAGAGTATTTCATAGTAAGTATTTTTTATGATAAAGAGAGGACCCTGATACAACACTGATACAAAGACAAGCAAACAAAGTTTATAAATAAAACCAGCTACCCTGGTGCAGTGGTTAGCACCTTGGATTTTGGACTGGAGGGTCGTGGGTTTGAATCCCATAAGAGTCATACGGAAATTTTGGACTGGGTCTGGCTCCTACTCAGAGTGAGTGTGCTGTGGGCTCAATGGAAAGACTGATACCACACAGTCAAGCTTCATTCACTTTACGAATACAAATATGAGAATGTTGCTCAAAATACCTGAC
>CM060349.1:125507-145507 GCA_030674155.1 Stramonita haemastoma
TCACTGCAGTACATGTAGATACAAATCACATGGTGGTACAATCAACACATGCACAAGAAGAGATGTCATATACAAACAGATGTAAAACACATTGGTTTTCTTGTGCATCTTGTTTTATGCCTGCAGAAGGTACGTTCAGTGCTGCAAGGGTTCATGGGTGAATTCTGAAGGTATCTTCATAAAGCCAGGACTAGGTTTTTGTCAGATGCATGAAGTTGGTCGACTAGAGTCCTGTTGCAATTTTTTCCAGCTGTTTTCAATAAAACAGGCTGTTTTCTGTATTAATTTAATGGTTTATTTCTTGAGGAGATAGTTGGAGTTGTGAAATTTTATGTGTAATTCATTTTGGGTTTTGTCACAGATACAACCTGGTATTGTGCTGCAAAGGATTTAGTGGTGAAGGTTTTCCCTTGTTCCTTTAAGAATTCGTTGTCAGAATTTCTTTTCCTAAAATATGTTTTGCAAAAACTTGAACACTAAATCTTCTAAGTCGGATAGAATATAACAATTTGGAGATGAAGTGTGTGTGTATCTCTTGATGTAAATAAATGTAACAATAAATATATTGACATTTGGAAGAGGATGCTTTAGTTTTGTGTGTTTTGGAAAAGATATATTATTAAAGAAAGTACAGGTGTTGTAACTAGTTCTTGAAAAGAAACATCCCTGGAAAAAGAAGGAATGATACTAATGTGGACAGAAAAGATGAATTAAACGAACTATTAGGATCTCTTTGAAAAGGAAATCATTTTGTAAAGAATAAACGTAAGGATGACGAGGATGTAGAAAAGATATTTCTAATTTGATTCCACTTGTTCAAAAGGTTAGGGTCCTGGCTGTGAACCTGTTTTATCTTGGGGTTGGCAGTTCGAACCTGTGACACCTGATCATCATCATCGTCATTGAGTATCAAGCAATAGAAGAAATTTCTCTGACTGGGTTTTCTCAATTGATCTGATATCATGGTGAGCTCAGCTTCTGCTTTGCCATACACTTCTGTGCCTGTTCTGAGTTGGTGTCAAAGCCTCAGGGGTTGGAGGTTTACAGGAGAAGGTCATTGAATGGATGTGTCTCTTGTTGGTATCAAAGCCTTAGGGGTTGGAGGTTTACAGGAGAAGGTCATTGAATGGATGTTGTGGGGGTCACCACCACAGGTGGTGTCTCACTCAGTCTGACTTAAAAAGCTAAGCTATTATTAGCATCAGTAAGGGATAAACAGATGGTGCCCTGTATATATACATTATGCTGAGAGCACTGATCTCCACCAAAGTGACCCAGCAGCAGTTGGTATGGCTGGAGTAGAGAGACAGAGTGCCGTGGAAATAGCAGAACAGAACTGGATGTCACTGCAGATAAAACAGTGAAAAAAAGAAGAAAAAGAAAAGGGCAGTTGAGCACTGCCATACAATTATGTAACGGTAAAATCAAGAGAAAGCATGAGAAACTCAATTTACCGTAGTTCACACAGGAGATCCAGTCTTTTCATTTCAGCCCAAATGTACTAATTGCATATTAGGGAATTGCAGAGAGAGCTGGAGGCTAAAGGTTTTCACAGAAGAAGGGCCATCTGCAGGAAGTGAATCTTCTTGCCCCCTAAGCAGGCCAGACTACATCTAGACCACACCTCACACATTTCCTTCTGCTGCTGTCTTTTCCCTTGCTTTCATCTGGGATTGACCCTGAGCCCTTTTATGATTATTGATGTAAACACTTGTGCAAAGGAGGATGGTAGCATTTTGTAGGGAATTTTATATGAGATGATAAACCAGGTCCTGTATTACACACAATTGTTTAGTGCATGTAAAAGAACCCACGAGAACCCACGGCAACAAGAGGGTTGTCCCTGGCAAAATTCTGTAGGAAAAAGCCACTCTGATAGGGAAACAAATACAGCTGCACACGGGAAAAAGGTAGGCGTTGCTGTTGTGGTGACGTGCTATCCCCAGTGAGAGCAGCCCGAATTTCACACAGAGAAATCTGCTGTGACATAAAGTGGTATAAAACAAAAATTAAAAAGAATAAAAATTTCAAGCTCACCAAAGCCTTATATACGATTTGTTACTTTGATGGAGGATGCCCTTGCTGCATTTAGCAGACGACTCTTTTGCCCTGATGGCTTCCTGTGTGTGTACACAGTGCTGTTTGCACAGAGGGCCTGGGTTGGCGGTGTAGTCAGAGAAACAGGCATCGCCCCCCAAACGCTGCTCAGGATAGGGGAGGGAGGGTCTGGCTTTGGGCTGAACTCGACCCCCAGGCCACTGGTTTTTCTGGACAGGTCATTTTGCTTTTGGATTATCACCTGGGGATGACTGGTGGATGTCAGCATTATACTTAGTCCTCTGTTGTCTGGAATGGGTTGGCTCTTTTGAACATGTTTATGCTTATTTTTCTTGTTTTTGTTTTGTTTACGTTGTGTTCATACTGTCTCCAATTTCTGTTGATGTTTTTCAACAGCTAAAATGTTGACTGCCTTTGAATAGTATGCACAGATTGTAGCATATACCAGTAATGTTCATTTGATGGACAGATCGCATTTAGCAGTTTTTGCTATAATTAACATACATAAATTGTTGCTGTTGATGTTCTTGTTGTGGGTTGTGGTGGTGACAGTGAGGGTGGGTGGGGTGTGGGTGTGTGCGTGTGTGTGTGTGTGGTGTGTGTGGTGTGTGTGTGTGTGTGTGTGTGTGTGTGGGGTGTGTGTGTGTGTGTGTGTGTGTGGTGTGTGTGGTGGTGTTGGTGTGTGTGTGTGTGTGTGTGTGTGGTGTGTGTGTGTGTGGTGTGTGTGTGTGTGGGGTGTGTGTGGGTGTGTGTGTGTGTGTGTGGGGTGTGTGTGTGTGTGTTGTGTGTGTGTGTGTGTTAGATATTATGGTGTTCTAAGATGACTGTGTCAGTGAATTAAATTGATTTTCTATTTCTTGACACATCTTTTTTTCTTAAACCCTTTTTGTTTTTGTTTTTTACTTCCAGCCAGATTATACCATGGACAACTCTAGTGCTGCAGTGACAACCCCATTGTGGACTGACTCATGGAATGATACTACCACAGTGGGCAGACCTGTACGATCTACTGAAAAACCTTACTACTACTATGCTATCTACATCATTGCAAATGATTTGATGAGCTATGTGAATCCTTTCACCCTTGTGTTTGGAATCTTTGGAAACATCATGACCATCGTCATTATGCGACGGATGAAGTCAGGTGACGCCACCATCAACCTCTACTTCATTGCTCTGGCTGTTTTTGACCTCATCTATCTTCTAATGGTGCCACTGCAGGAATGGATTGGTAACGTGTTTGGTTTCACGCTGTATACCGCACATACTATCAACTGTAAACTTAACGCCTGGCTGTACATGGGTGGCGTGCCTGGTTTCTGGTCTGTATGACTGTACACAGAGCACTGTCTGCTGTGTGGCCACATCATGTCAACGTATTGTGCACACGCCAAAGAGTTCGTTTTGTAATACTAGGAGTCATTTTATTCTTTGGCGGTTTGTATTCACATGAGTTTTATGGTCAGCATTTAGTTTGTAATTCTCGAGGTGATGTTTGTTGGTGTCAGATACAAACTTATGACAAGATCTATACGTACTTTTATACAAAAATATTAATTTACATTGATTTTGCATTGTACAGTGCATTGCCCTTCCTCATCATGGCTGTGTCAAATACTGCTCTGATCTGGAAACTCAGTCAGTCAGTCAAAGCAGCCGGTAAAGTCCTCAGCCAAGGAGATGCTGAACAAGTTCAAGCTCGTGAAAAAGCAGCCAGGTCTGTGACAGTGACTGTCATTGTGGTGTCTGTGACTTTTCTGGTGTTGACTTTGCCAGGGTCGTTGATTCAGATCTTTTTTATTTTTCAATTATATCATGAACATAGCATATCAGGCTATGAGGCAGCTTTGGGATTTTTCATTGGCATCATATGTAATATTCTCGGTGACTTCAACACGGCCATCAATTTCTACCTGTACTGTCTGACCGGGAGGAGGTTCAGGGAGGAGTTCATCAAGATCATGTGTTGTGGGAGGAACAGACGACGGCGTGGTGCTCATCAGTGACAGGAGATGTCTGTGAGCTGTCCACACCTCAGTCATGCTCACTTTATTTATTTTTATTATTTATTTATTTATTCTTTTATATCGAGGATAATGGAATAAGCACTCGTATGCTTTTTTTTCATCCAGTCCCTGTGTGTATGCAGTTTTGTAAATCTTGTCATCTGTTCCCACCGGCAAACAATGGCCTTCTCTTACGACAAGCGGAACAGGATTTAACGTCTGCGCAAGATGTCTGCGCAAGATGTTTAGCGTGCGTTCGCACACGGGGCCTCGGTTTACAGTCTCATCCGAAAGACTTTTGGGGAGAGTGGAGTCAGCACTGATGTGAACTCCAGGAGTCACTTCATCCTGTGTTTGGACTTGCAGCATGTGCAAGAAAAATATTTTGAAAAATGCCACCTCTCCAGATGCACATTTCTCATAACTTAATAAAAAGAATAGAAAAATGTTTTAGAAGCAAACAGGAAAGCACTCAAGTGTGTGTGTGTGTGTGTGTGTGTGTGTGTGTGTGTGTGTGTGTGTGTGTGTGTGTGTGTGTGTGTGTGTGTGTGTGTGTGTGTGTGTGTATGTGTGTGTGTGTGTGTGTGTGTGTGTGTGTGTGTGTGTGTGTGTGTGTGTGTGTGTGCGCGCGCGCGCGCGTCCATCCGTGCGTGTGAGATAGAACCATTAGAACTATGAAAACAATCACCAAATGAAGACTTTCTATAAGTGGCAATACTGCAACAACATAGAAGATACATTTCATTTACTTCAAGTATGCCGTACATGAACAAGTCACAAGTAACTGGTTCTTCAAAATTTAAACTGACACAAAGTGCCTGAAGATGAAAAGTGAAAGGAACAAACATAATCACAAATAATAACTGTCACGAAGATGCAATAAGGTATGTGTTATTTTTATTGTTTCAAAATGGGAACATTAAGTAAAATACCACGTGCTTTTGTTTATTTTGTTATATTTCATATGTTACTCATTTGAACATCAACATTGTTGTGTGAATTATGACAACATTCATGGCAACAAAATTGTCTGAATATCATTCTGAATCTAAATAAAATTTGCCAGGTATATTTCTTTTAATTTCATTTTATCTACATTTCTGATGCTCCACCACGAAATGAGTCGCTTAGCACATAATCCACTTTTCCGCTAGGAGCCTTTAAAGGCAGGTGGGGTCAAGTTGGCAATTTGGAGATTTTGATTGATTTTTAAAGTATAGCCATTATTCTACCTCAAAATGAAATATCAAATAATGATTTTGTCTCCTTTTGCCTTAAAACGTGTTTTAAAAATACCCAAGCCCTCATTCTGACTACCTTTTATGATGCTAAACTTGTCCGTTTCTCATTTTCTCATTTCCTGCAGTCTAGCATTCCAACATGTAATAACTTTTGATAGAATTGTCCGATTTTCAATCTGATTTTGTATTGTATAACCATTTTATTGCAGGATTTTTTTTGTTTTTTACACTTCTACATCTTTACTTCATACCATGCTGCAATACACTGCAATACTTTTCTTTTTTTCTTTTTTTTTCTTTTTTTTTACACTTCTACTTCTTTACACACTACAATATACTGCAATATACTTCTACATTTTTACTTTTTTTCTTCTTTATTAATCAACTTTAATAATATGCAGCAGGTGTGTTGATACTCATGTTTCCTTGTTTACAGACCTTTTTTTCATGAATGGAGTTTTTGTATTATTTCATGTTCTTTGTTTCGTTTTTCATCTTAAAGTCTTCCATGTTCTGTCTTCAACATCTGCCTGTACTGGCATCTTCCCCCTATCTTTAATGTTTTAGATTGTATACTTTTAGGTAAAATTAACTCATTGTTGGATTGGTCGCTGCAGTAATAGTAGTTATAGTTTGCGATATTTTATTTGATACTCAAATATCAAATGGATAGGTGATGATGATTTTGTTTTTTTAGATATGCTAATGCACAAGAAGAAGAAGCTAGTACCGCATTGAAAACAATGGGTAACGGCAAATCTCCTGGTAGTGATGGACTAACCGTTGAGTTCATGAAAGTGTTATGGAATAAGATTAAAACACTGTTTACATGCTCTTTTAATGAGTCATTTCAAAATGAAGAAATGTCATACACAAAGAGACAAGGAATATTAATTTTGTTACATAAAGGGAAGGAACTGTCACGTGATCGATTAAATAACTGGAGACTAATCACACTTTCAAACACAGATTACAAAATATTAGCAAAAACATTAACATTGAGACTTGGCAAAGTAATACCACAACTGATCAACCAGGATCAGGTTGGCTATTTAAAAGGACGAAACACAGCAACAATAATCAGAACAATTGATGACGTTATTGAATATCTAAATCACACAAGGAAAGCTGGGTATCTTTTAGCACTAGATTATTCAAAAGCCTTCGAATCTATCTCCAGAAAATTTATTTTAAACGCATTTAAAACCTTTGGTTCTGGTGAACATTTTAGAAAATGGGTATCCACTCTGTCATGCAATACATTCAGTAGCATAAATCACGGGGGTTGGATTTCACAATCCTTCCCAGTAACCTGTGGGATAAGACATGATTGTCCCTTTTCACCCCTAGCTTTTGTACTATCTGTTGAATTGCTGGCAATCAAGATAAGAAACAGCAATGTATGTGGCATTGAACTGCCACAAAATGGCACCGAAACTGAAAACATTAGGGTAAAGCACCTGGCAGATGACACAACACTTCTCCTGCGCAATAAAGATGACATAATGCATGCCACATCCATAATCACTGATTTTTCAATGCTAAAGTTGTCTCTCACTACATGTACATAAAACAAAAGCAATGAAAATTGGAAAACACACAGAAAATGAAGATATACCATATGTCCTCCCAGACAAGATCAAGATTCTAGGTGTATTTTTTCAGAAATGGTGTACGAGCCCAAAATATCGAAGTCAACTGGACAGGTAGACTACAGAAAATTCAAAATCTTATAAAGGCGTGGAATGGAAGAGACATTAGCATACATGGAAAAATTGTTTTAGTTAAAAGTCTGCTGATAAGTCAGATAGTCTTCATAATGCAATGGACTGGGCTCCTAGAAAAAGTACTTCCAAAAATCAATAGAAAATTATACAAATTTATTTGGCAGAGAAAATTTTCCAACAAGAAAGCGTTCGAAAAAGTAAAAAGAAAAGTTATGGAAAGTGAATATAGTAAAAGTAGACTAAAAATGGTAAATGTAACTGAACTACAAATGTGTTTTTACCTTCAGTGGATTGGCAAGCTTTACACATGGGCAATGATAACTGGACTTTTATTCCAAAGTGGTATTTTCAGACAGTAGCGAATGGAAATAACATATTTGAAGTAAATTGTCGGTCAGCAGAATTAAAAGCCAGTAAAAGTATAAATAGTGAGTTCTGGAGCACAGTTTGATCCACTTACCTAGACAGTAAAAAGCTATGCACAATGGAAGAAATCAACATTGCCAATTTCGAAAACCAACTTCTTTGGCACAATAGACTCATTACATACAAATACAACATTACATACAAAACTCAGATCTTATTCTTTTCCTCCTGGAAAATCAAAGGACTAGAAAAAAATTCAAGATTTGATACATAACAACGAAAACAGACTATTTAAGTTAGAAGAAGTTCAAAGCAAAGTAAACCATAACCCAGCCAACACGGCTTTTCAATTTAATGCACTCATTAATGCCATGCCAAAACAATGGAGAGACTGGGTCAGCCAACAGGATAACCAAACGCAATGCAGTAACCAGGATAGTGAAGCCAGTAGCTACTGCACCAAGCCAAAGATTATTGTACAACTCCTACGCAACAAAAGGAAAACAAAAGACAAAGTAAAGCCCTGTGCCATTGGAGTTTGGCAAAGAAAGCTCCACTTTCAGATCACTGACCAGGTGTGGTCAACTCCCCACCTGGTCACCAAGAAGTTTGATTAAAAGAAGTTCGATTAAAAGAACTGCAATGGAAGATAAATCACAACATTTATCCGACCAATATTCTGTTACACAAGATGAAATGTAGTAGATGACAATAAATGCTCGATATGTAGAAATGAAATTGATATTATTGAACATTTCTTTTATAAATGTACACCAGTAAACGCATTTTGGCGAAAAACGGAAAGTTACCTCCATTCAGTTTTGGGAATGCAAATCAAACTCTCACTACATGACGTACTGTTTGGAATACAAAATCGATCTTTAGGTGGAAGCACACGGAACATTGTCAACAAAATTATATTGATTTTATTGCAGTTTGATAATATTTCAATAACTAAAAATTGACCTCTGGTGCAATGCGACTCATTATGTGGTGGAGCGTCACATTTGTCAATAACTATTTCTTGTTTGTTTGGTTATTGCAGATCAGCATAATTGAAACACTTCTATAACATTCTTTTCATTGCCGAAGCAGATGCTGTGATTCACAATCAGGTATAACACACTGTACATCACTGGGGATCATCTGGGCTGTCCGTTGCATCATCGGTATCTGATACTTTCAATCTGGAAGGTGCTTCCCTCTTCTGCACATGCAGCTGTTCTCTTCTGCCTGACGTATCTGTAGGCACAACAAATCAAGTAAACACACGTGTGAGTGTATATCAGTGTGTGTGTGTGTGTGTGTGTGTGTGTGTGTGTGTGTGTGTGTGTGTGTGTGTGTGTGTGTGTGTGTGTGTGTGTGTGTGTGTGTGTGCACAAAATTGTGTGTGTGCGTGCTTGCGTGCGTGCTTGCGTGCATGCATGCGTGCATGCGTGCGTGCGTGTGTGTGTGTGTGTGTGTGTATTTATTTTTTATTTATTTTTATGTCGATAATATATCCAGTTCCCGTGTGTATACAGTTATCTAAATCTTATCTGTTCCCACCGGTACACAATGGCCTACTCTTACGAAAAGTGGAACAGGATTTAACGTGTGCGCATGATGTTCTGCGTCTGTTCGCACAAGGGGCCTCGGTTTATAGTCTCATCCAAAGGACTTTGGGGAGAGTGGAGTCAGCACTGATATTAACTCCAGGAGAAAGATCCCCTTGAACGGGAATCGAACCCGGGTCGTCAAATTGCGAGCGCAATGTTCTGACCACTAGGCTATCCCGTGTGTGTGTGTGTGTGTGTGTGTGTGTGTGTGTGTGTGTGTGTGTGTGTGTGTGTGTGTGTGTGTGTGTGTGTGTAAGTGTGTGTAAGTATTTGTGTGTGTGTGTGTGTGTGTGTGTGTGTCTGTGTGTGTGTGTGTGTGCGTGTGCGTGTGCTTCTGTGTGCGGAAAATGTGAGTGCACGCGCGTGCATGTGCGTGTGTAGACGCGTGCGTGCGTGCATGTGTGTGTTTGTGTGTGTTTGTCTGTATGTGTGTTTGTGTGAGTGTGTGTCTTCGTTTTAACCACTAAAAAGTGATTTCAGATAAGTGATGGGGAAGGAAAATGGATGAAAATGAATATTGGTGTGTTTGTGTGGACAGGTGAATGGCGGATGATAGAAAAAACAGATCTAACCAGCAGAAACTGCTTGAACTATACATGTATTATATACAAAAGAGAAAAAAAGAAGCAATTAAACTTCAGTAAGATAAATGTCACAATATATATCTGTGTGTGTGTGTGCGTGCGTGCGTGCGTGCGTGCGTACGTGCGTGCGTGCGTGTGTGTGTGTGCGTGCGTGTGTGTGCGTGTCTGTGTGCTTTATTTTATTCTTTTATGTCGAGGATAATGGAATAACCCCTCATGTGCTTTTTTAAAATCCAGTCCCCGTGTGTGTGCAGTTTTGTAAATGTCATCTGTTCCCACCGGCACACAATGGCCTACTCTTACGAAAAGCGGAATAGGATTTAACGTTTGCGCAAGATGTTCTGGGTGCGTTCGCACACGAGGCCTCTGTTTATAGTCTCGTCCGAAGGACTTTTAGGGGGAGCGGAGTCAACACTGATCTTAACTCCTGTTAAATGTGTGTTCGTGCGTGCGTGCGTGTGTGTGTGTGCGTGCGTGTGTGCGTGTGTGCATGTGTGTGTGTGTGTGTGTGTGTGTGTGTGTGTGTGTGTGTGTGTTTGTGTGTGCGTGCGTGCGTGCATGCGTGTGTGTGTCTGTGTGTGTGTGTGTGTGTGGGGGGGGGTTACAGGCAATAATTATCATAGGTAAAATAAAATGTTATTGGAACAAGAAAAAGGTAAAGTCCAATCTAAAGTAGACAGGCAACTGGACTTTGAAGCAAACATTCACAAATTCTAAGCATTAATGAAAAATCACTGAAAACATTTTCTAATGAACAATTGGGAATGCTGGGCAAATAGGTTTTTTGAAAATTCACATTCAAAAATCAAATGAAAACTTGAAATGTCTTCACCACAACAGCACGTAACACCTATCACAAATTTTGTTTTAAATGCATTTAGCTTTAGTCTGTAAAGTAACGAGATTACTTGCCTGAGCTTTGCCATACTATAATGTAGAAAATTTGAAACTATAAGTTTTAGGTTAAAAGCCTTTACAACATGATTTTTAGAAATGTTACCAAAATCTGTAACGAATAATTTCATTTCATTCTTGGATTCTTTTTCCAATATATTGCAAGTGTCAGAGATTGAGAGTCCATACATTAGAATTATAGATCCTTTCTCTCGATTCGCACCCCTTTTGGCTGCACGATCAGCCCACTCATTATAATACAAGCCAAGATGAGAGGGGACCCAACAGAAACTCGCATCTGCTCCTCTTCAAATCAAATAATGTATTACATGATTAATTTCTGTCACAATCTTAGAATGCGGTTTTACTTAAACAGACCTAAGTGAGTGTAGCACTGATTTTGAATCAACACAAAATAAAACTTGGTTTACAGGTAAAGGTAATTTATTGTTATAGTTTAGAGCCATATGAATTGCCACTAGTTCCGTAGTGTAAACAGACCGATTTTTTCCAAGAGAGTATGATTTTTCAGTTTTAAATTCGGGGACGACATAGGCTGCACCTTCTTAACGATTGCTAAGAAGTTATCCGTCTGTATAGATTTTTAGATGATTTTGGGTGTGTGTTTTCAATGTGTGATCTGACGGAACTGGTTTTTACAATATGTTGATTATCACAGCATATTAACTGGTGAAAGACCTGACTGGCACAAAAAAGGGAAGAAACTCAACAATCCAAAACAAAAATGGGAAGTGCCTCACTGATAACCAGGATACCCCGTACAGATAGACAGAATACTGCTCCAACCTGTATAACTACAAAACCAGAGGAGATCCAGAAGTCCTCAATGTCCCCACAAGCACAGATACAGAAAGCCACCCTATCCTCAGAGAAGAAGTAGAAACAGCAGACAGATCGCTGAAAAAGGGGAAGTCAGCAGGGGCTGAGAACATTCCAGCTGAGTTGGTTCAGGCTGGAGGGGAAGCCATGATCAACGCTCTACCAAAAATCTGCAACAAGATCTGGCAGACAGGAATGTGGCCAACACCATGGACACAGTCACTCATCATCACCCTCTCCAAGAAAGGAAATCTTCAGCAGTGCCAGAAATTACCGCACAATCAGTCTCATATGCCACCCAAGCAAGCTCATGTTGAAGATTATACTGAACAGACTGAAGCCACAAGCAGAGACCATCATTGCTGAGGAACAAGCATGTTTCAGAGTGGGGCGTAGCACAACTGAACATATATTCAACCTTAGAATACTCTGTGAGTGGTACCTTCAACACCAACAAGACCTCTACCACGTATTTATTGATTTTAAGAAGGCATTCGACAGGGTGTGACATGCAGCTTTGTGGGAAACCATTAATTTCTACAGCATCAATGCAAACCTGATCAGTCATCAAAGAGCCGTACAGCAAGGCCATCAGTGCAGTATACTTCAGCAGCAACATTGGAGAGTGGCATCGAACAACAGAGTAAGGTAGGGCTGTCTACTCTCACCCACTCTTTTCAACATCTTCCTTGAAAGAATCACGTTTGATGCCTAGGAACACCATAAAGGACCAGGCAGCATTGGTGGCAGAACGATCACAAACCTCCGCTTCGCAGATGACATTGACGGTCAAGCAGGATCAGAACAAGAGCTTGCCAGCCTAACAGAACACCTGAACAAGGCCTCTAAAACGTACGGCATGGAAATCAGTGCAGAGAAGACCAAACTGATGAACAATAACGCCAAGGGCATCAGCACTGATATCAGGGTCAACAATCAGAAGTTAGAAATGGGTCAAAGCTTCAAGTACTCGGGAGCCGTTGTATCAGACAAGGGGTCCAAGCCAAAGGTAGTATGCAGGATTGCACAGACAATAACTCACTCACTCTCAGTCCCATGTCCCAAAGGACGTAGGGGGGACATGAGAGAAGACGCAACAGAGATCTTTTTCCATGCTTCACGATCCTGTGTGGCTAGTAGGAGGTGTTGTAGGGGTTGGGCGGTCCAGTCTTTGATGTTGTCAACCCATGATTTCTTTTGGCGGCCTCTTCTCCTCTTGCCCTCGACTGTTCCTTGCAGGATGGTTTTTGCTAGGGTGTTGTGTCTTGTGGTGTGACCAAACCACATCAGCTTTCTCCTCTTTATGGTGGAGAGCAAAGGCTCTTGGGGGCCCACACGCTTTTTGATTTCTTCTTTCACATAGTTATTGGTCTTGTGTTCTTTGTATGATATTTTGAGAAGTCTTCTGTGGCACTTGTTCTCGAATGCTTGGATTCTCCTCTCTAACTCTGCTGTCAGAGTCCATGATTCACAGCCATATAGGAGGATAGATATTACGAGGGATTTGTAAAGGTGGTATTTGGTGCAGAAGCTGATGTTGTTGCTTCTGATGATCTTCTCGAGTCTGACTAGAGCAGATGTTGCTGTTGCAATGCGAGCTTTCACTTCATTGTTTGATGTGCCATCTTTTGTTAGGATGGAGCCTAAGTATTTGAATTGGCTCACCTCTTCTAGTGTTTCTCCATTCATCTTTATTTCCGTGATGTCATTACTTGCGCTGTTGACCATGATCTTTGATTTCTCTGTACTGACCTCCATGCCGTATGCGCTCGCTTGATCTGTTAAATTGTCTGTGAGGATTTGCAGTTCTTGTTTGCTGCTGCCCATGAGGTCAATGTCATCTGCAAATCTGAGGTTGCAAAGGGGTCTTCCACTAATGGAGATGGAAGTGTGGTGGTTTTGCAGTGTCTCTGTCATGATGTTTTCGAGGAAGAGGTTGAAGAGTACAGGTGAGAGAAGGCAGCCCTGGCGAACCCCAACCGTGGTCTTGAAGAACTCGCCCACGTGGTTGTTCATGAAAACTGCACTTTTTGCGTTCTCGTACAGAGCCTTGATGACTTCAATTAGGCCGCTGTCAATGTTGAAGTGCCTGAGTACTTGCCAGAGGCCGTCATGCCATACCCTGTCAAAGGCCTTTTTGAAGTCTATGAAATTGTGGTACAAGTCTTTTTGGTGTTGGAGATGCTTCTCTATCAGAATTCTCAGATTGAAAATTTGTTCCATTGTGCTGCGTTTTGGTCTAAAGCCCGCTTGTTCTTCTGCCAGGAGTTTTTCTGCTAGGTTTTTCAGTCTGTTGAGGACTACCTACAGCATGATCTTGCTAGGATGACTTATGAGACTGATGGTTCTGTAGTTCTGGCATTTCTTGAGGTTTCCTTTCTTTGGCAGGGGTATTACAAGAGACTGTGTCCATTCTTTTGGCCATTCTTTGGTGTCGTGGATCTTCTGACAAAGTTATGTGAATCGCCTTGCTGTTTCATTCCCTCCATTTTTTATGAGTTCAGCTGGGATGTTATCAATTCCAGGGGACTTCCCCTTCTTCAATTGTTTAATAGCTGCATCTACTTCACACCTTAGTATTGGTGGGTCTTTATCTTGGTGTTCAGGGGGTTTGTCAGAAACTATGTTGGTATCTGGGCGTAGTGGGTAGTTGTACAATCCCTCACAGTATTCTGTCCAGCGTTGGAGGATGGCATTGTTTTCCGTTAAAAGATTTCCTTCTTTGTCTTCAATAACAGAGGCTTTAGGCTGTGTGGTTTTCGTTAGTGCTTTCAAAGTGTCGTAAGCTGTTTTGCTGTTTCCCTTGGTCATTCCAGCTTCGATGTTGTTGCATTGTTCTTCTATCCACCCTTCTTTGGCTTCTCTCATCTTTTTCCTCACTTCTCTGTGGCTATCCATGTACTTCTTGTAAGCTTCTTGACTTGTGAACTTTTGTTTCTTAAGTTCTCTTCTTTTGTCGCAGAGGTCAAGAACCTCATTTGTCACCCAGGGTTGTTTCTTTGTTCTGCTTCTTCCTAATGTTTCTTCTGCTGCTGTCATTAGCACTTCTTTGATGTTGTTGGCCAATGTGTCCACATCATTGTCGATGGCTGTGAGTGCGGCGAACTTTCCTCCTATGTTGGCTTGGAAGATCTCAACCACTGTTGGGTCTTTGAGTTTTTCCAGGTCGAATCTTATGCGTGGGCTTTTTGGCTGTTGTTTTGCTTTCAGTTTCAGTCTGATGGTGGTAAGTACAAGGTCGTGGTCACTGCCAATGTCAGCTCCTGGGAATGTTCTTGTGTTTGCCTTGTTTATGCTGGATTTGAATCTTTGGGGTGACAGAATGTAATCAATTTGATTATGAATCAGACCATTTGGTGAGTGCCAGGTTGATGTTCTGGATGGCTTGTGAGGGTGGAGTGTGTTAGCCAAAGTAAGTCTGTGCTTCTTTGCGAATTCCAGCAGCCGCTGTCCTCTGTCATTTGTTTCTCCCAGTCCAAATCGTCCTGTGGTTCCTGCCCAGGTGTCATAGGCATCAGGTCCCACCTTAGCATTCCAGTCGCCTTCCACAATAAGGATGTTTTTTTGGGGCGTTTTGGAGATGACGTTTTCAAGTTCTTCATAGAATTCTTCTATCTGATCATCATCGTAGTCAGATGTTGGAGCATACACTTGGATGATGGTGAGATTCTGGGGTTTTGCAGAAACTCTGATTGAGATGAGTCTGCTGGATACTGGTGTGCAGCTGATGATGCTTGACACAATCTCTTTCCTGACAATAAAGCCTACTCCATGTTGATGTAGTTTCTCTTCTCCGCTGTACCATATTTTGTGGCCGTCTTGCGTGGTTGTTTCTCCAAAGCCAATCCATCTGACTTCCGCAAGCCCTATGATGTCCCATTTATACCTCTGTAATTCATGTGTAAGTTCCTGTACTCTTCCTGTTTGGTACAGAGTCCTTACATTCCATGTACCAATGGTTGCCCCTTTAGCTGGAAGCTTTAGACTTGGTTCTGCCCCAGTAGCACACTTGTCACTCCCACCCTGGAGGCTTGCAGTGGGTAGCGCGGTCGTTGTTGATCCGTGCCTCGACTGATCCGGCATGTCTTTCTGTTTTGTTTTTCTCATCATGTCCTATATAACAGCACTGTCAAAACTGAACACCATCTGGCAATAGAAAAATATTTCACTCAACTCCAAGATCAGACTGATGCGCTCCCTTATCATATCCATATTGTTGTATGCCTGTGAATCTAGGACCCTGACTGCTGATTTGGAGAGAAGAGTACAGGCGGTAGAGATAAGATGCTTTCGGGGACTCCTTGGCATCTCCTACAGAGACCACTTAAGTAACGAAGAGGTGCGTAACAGAATCCAGTGAACCATTGGTCCCTACGAAAATCTTCTATCAATCGTAAAGAAGGGTAAACTTAAATGGTATGGGCATGTCACAAGATCAAAAGGATTCGCAAAAACAATACTGCAAGGCACTGTCCAAGAAGGAAGAAAAAGAGGCAGACCATGGAAGAGATGGGAGGACAACATCAGCGAATGGACAGGCCTAGACCTCAACAAAATTGTGAGAAGGTAGAATAGAGAGAGGAATGGAGGGAACTGGTTGTCAAGTCTTCAGGAGTGCCCCCACGGTTGCCAGACTAAAGGATGGATAGATGGATAGATAGATGGATAGATGGATAGATAGATAGATAGATAGATAGATAGATAGATAGATAGATAGATAGATAGATAGATAGATAGATAGATAGATAGATAGATAGATAGATAGGCCAATCCAATGGTGTTGCTTAGAGCCCCGCCGACCACACAGGCCACATCGGGGCTGTCACCTCGTCACATTTTAAAACTCGTATTAGAACTGTGCAACTATATGCAGATTGAAACGGGGTATAAAACCAACTTGACTGTCCTTGCTTGTATCAACGCCCTGGTGAACCCTAAGGGTCAGCCCAGGACGGCCACTGCGTCGTGGGAAAACCCACATTGATCACACATAAAACGAGATAAAACCAAAACCAGATTCCTTAAAACAACCTTGTCCTTGGGGACTGACTATACCACTTTCACTCATTATCAGACGGGAAAAGCCCGTTTCTCTCAGAAAGTTAAAAGGGTGTCCGGTGGAACATCCCGAAAGAGGATCTTTAGGGAGTCTGCGGTAAAATGCTTGTGCCTAATATCCTGAACACCCCGGCACTCCAGAAGCAGATGCTTGATGGTTACCCGCACATCACAAGTCACGCACCATGGGGTTTCCTCACCTTTAAGTAAATGAATGTGAGTGATATGACAATGACCCGTGTATATCCTGATGAGCACTGTTGCTTCCCTTTGATTTTTGACACACAGAGGGAAAACCCCTTTCAGGTTGGGACGGATCTGAAAAAGTTTGTCTGTCTGAACATTCCATTCCTCCTACAAGAGGGAGTGCGCGTATTGTTCGCTTCTAGGTTTCAGATCTGTGAACAACACCGTGGACCCAGAAACCTCCTGCTCCGTGGCACACCTAGCGAGTCGGTCAACCGTTTTGTTGCCCCGAATGCCCACGTGCCCCGGGATCCACACCAAAATCACGTCACACCCGTCCTGTCTCAAGGAAGTATACAGTTCGTAGAACTCCTGAAGCTTAGGGTGGTTTATGTTCCTACAAGCTATAACTTCAAGAGCTGAGAGCGAATCCACACAGACCAAGAAGTCTTTCTTTCCTGATCGTCGAATCAGTTGCAGGGACAAGACAAGAGTGCTAAGTTCGGCTGTGTACACCCAGGCATCCAAAGACAGGTGCTCAGAAAGCGCCGACTCCTTGATGGTGGGACAATAGGCGGTGCAGGCCTCCCCCTCCTCAGACTTGGACCCGTCTGTGAAAACCCTGGTGTTGGACGATAACACATACTCGAAAAAAGACCCTGTACGCTGTGGAACTGGTGGTCGACCGCTGGTCCTAGGAACCAACTGCCTTGCAGCCTGTATGACACATGATGTCAGTGCCTCTGCCGGATCTTCTGCAGACAGGACAGCCTCCTCGTCCATTCTGGAAATGTCAGCCTTGAAGGCATCCCAGTTGGCCCTTCTGACGTCGAACCTCTGCATACGGGATTGCTCTAACTCCCCACTCTGCGCCAAGACCACCGGAAAATGATTGCTGCCGTGCAGATTGTTACGCACTTTCCACCAAAAGTCCAAGACCAACGAGGGATCGCAGACTGACAGATCCAGACACAACAGCGCGCCCACAGGTCCTGCTCCAGAAACACCTCCTTAAGGATGAGGCTCCTCGAGTATGACGTTTTGCTTCCGCAAAGGGGGATGCCTGTTGAAGTCCCCCAGCAACAGAAAGGGGGGAGGCAACTGCTGCACCAGCGACATCAAATCTGCCTTTCTTACTGCCACTGACAGAGACAGGTAGATACTGCATACTGTGATGGTCTTTTGCAGCGTGACCCTAGCAGCTACCGCCTGGAGAAGAGTGTCGAGGACCACACGACTGTACAGCAAGGAGTTCCCGATGAGCAAGCTCACACCGCCGGAGGTTCCATGCTTGGTGGGCTTGTTCCTTTCATGAATGGAGCTATACCCGAACAAGATGAAATCTTTTTCCTCCCTTAACTGCGTCTCCTGGAGTGTCACCACGGCCGGTCTCTGGTGTCGGCAGAGAAGCTGCAGCTCTTCCCTATTTGACGCCTGACCACGAATCTTCTTCTTCTTTTCTCATGACCGAGATGGTCATGGAGGAGACATGAGAGACGATTCTGCAGCCAGCCGTCGCCATCCAGCCCTTTCCTCCGCCTTCCGAATGAGTGTTGGACTGTCCAGGTGGGTCCACTCCTTGATGTTATCCATCCAGCTTTTGGTTTGTCTGCCTAGGTGTCTGCCACCTTCTAGCGTTCCTTGTAGGACTGTCTTGGGGAGGGTGTTGTGGCATGTGACATGGCCGAACCATGCCAGCTTCCTTTTCTTGACAGTGGCTAGTAGGGGTTCCTGAGGGCCAGCCATCAGTGTGACTTGACTTCGCACAAAGGTGTTTGTCATAAAATGTGGTATTGCTGTTCTTGCTCATTCCATTTCAGACATATCTTCTGAAAGCACGAGAAACATTCATGCAGAAAGTCTCCCTTGGTTTTCTTTTGTCTGTCGGGAAGAGACTTGATACGTTTTTTCTTTGGGGGGCGACTTTTGCTCCCCCGCCACCACCACCACCTCGGCGCCTCTACATGCACCAGAGGGGACGTTCTCCAGCCCTCAACTGGTTTTGGGGTAGAGCTGGTTTTCCTTTAGATCGGGGGTCGGCAGTTTGAACCCCGGATGGGAGCTGGCATTCTCTGTGCACCAACAGGGCACAGGAGCCGGTTTTAGGCCCCGCCAGAGGGGTAGGCGTGCGGTCTGTGGTACTCGGTCGGCTGGCCCCAGCATCCCAGAGCCAAAATCAGTCTGACAGCCCACTGAAATGGAGGACTTTTTAACCACTGCTTCATATGATTGAGTACTGCTCCTGTTACTACCTTGTACAATTCTCTTGGCCTCAAAGAAGGAAACTCTCTTCTCCACCTTTACCCGCTGGATCTCCGTTTCAAACATCCAAGTGGGGCACTGCCTGAATGAGGCGTAGGCGCCTCCACAGTTCACACACAGAGCGGGGTCCTGACATTCCCCGTCGTGTACCGCCTTCGCACAGACACCACACACCTCCTGTCCAGGGCACCTGTCTCTTACGTGGCCAAACTTGTGACATTTAATTAAAACACCTCAGGGGAGAGGGTACATAAGGCGTGACCTTCATGCTGAGGTATCCCACCCTGATGTTCTGAGGTAGCATGGTCGTGCAAAAAGTCAGAAAGAATGTGTTCGTGGGGACCTTGTACCCCCCCCCCCCCCCCTTTCCTGATCTGCACTTGATAAACGTCTATAACCCCCTGAGAGACCAGCTCAGTCTTAATTTCTGCTTTCGACACCCCATGCAGGTCCCTGCACCTGAAGACCTCTTTACTGCTGTTCAGGGCCTTGTGGGCAGTTACCCTCACCGGCCATTTCACCAGCTTGGTACCCTTCAAGAGCATTTGTGACTGCTTCTTGGTCCTACACTCTGACAGCAGTGTGCCATTTCTTAACTTTTTTACAGTCTTTAAGTCCCTCGCAATACCTTTCAGGCCCTAGGCCACCGCAAATGGGCTCAATTTGGTCAGAGGACGCTCCTCCTCCACCCCCTCAACCACCAACCAGCTCGGCCAAAAGCCACTCCTCTCTCTCACTTCCGTCTCCAACTCGCCTGACACATCTTCAACAGTATGATTCCTTCATGTTTCTTTTCCGTTTTATGTTTTGTTTTTGTGATATGGAGCGTAGGCTCAACGATGGCAGAAATACCCGGTCACCTCTGCAGACCTGCCTTACCGAGGAAGAGGCTAAGTCTACCCGTATGGAAAACGCCCCGCACGATTCCATACGGGGCTCGTTAGCGACTAAATGACGTACAGTCATCCATCCCCTGCCCACGTCGCTCCAGGTGGGATTATGGGTTGCTTGTAGCAACCACTGGGCAGCAAAGAAATGAAGAGCTGGGCAAAGAAGGCTCGATGGGGAGCTGATGATAGAATTAAAGATCCCATTGACATTGGCGATATGCCTTTCAATCTAAACTTTGTAACTTTCTTTTCAGGTAGTTAGGAGCACTGAAAAAACACATCTTGACCTT
>CM060349.1:150507-153007 GCA_030674155.1 Stramonita haemastoma
AGGCCTTTGTTGACAAGTGTGAAGAGAGCAGAGAACAATGACCTGAGAGCACCACTGCCTACATCAGGCCTTTGTTGACAAGTGTGAAGAGAGCAGAGAACAATGACCTGACCAGTGACATGAGCCGGTCATATGATGAGCGATAATCTGCTGACCATTTATCACACGTTATATGACAGGCTATATCTGTTATGGGGATGGGATAGCTCAGTGGTCAGAGCGCTCACTTCCCCCAGCCAGTGTTCAATAGCCTCCAGCGTGGTTGCCAGTTGGATGGGTGACCATTTATGCACTTTGGCTACAGTACATTTCCCCCAGTTCACCCAGCTGTAAATGGGTATCTGCCCTCTTTAGGGTCAGGGAAGGTAAAGCAGCGAGGGAGAGGAGATGGGCGCCGCCCTCAATATGCTGGCCCCTAGAGAAGCTAAGGTCTCTGGCGCCTTGCTCCCCTACGACCACACAGGTTATGGTACACCATTACCTTTTCTACCTTTCTCTATTATCTGTTAACACCTATGATACTAGGCATAAAGAGCTATAGCTTCTTGACACTCTACAACACTTCATTCAGAGGATGTAATCCCTTGACTTCACATGGCATGTAACATGATGGGTTATATCCCTTTGTCTTCTTATAGCCTGAGGTACAAGCAGCTAGAAATCCTGAAATGTGCAGCATGACATATGATAGTTATAACTCATGGACTGTCTGACTGCCGATTTAAGGATGGCCTTTACACTCTGAATAAGTTCATCCTAGTGATGAACAGTATATACTTCAACAGAGTTTAGGTAAGCCAAAGATGGTTGTTTCTTCAACATGTACAAACACATGTACACACTAATGCAGGCGCGCACGCATGCACACACACGCACGAGCAAGCACGCACGCACGCACGCACACACACACCACACACACACACACACATAAAGATAGATAGATAGATAGATAGACAGACAGACAGACAGACAGACAGAGAGACAGACAGATAGATAGATAGATAGATAGATAGATAGATAGATAGATAGATAGATAGATAGATAAATAGATAAATAGATAGATAGATAGATAGATAGATAGATAGATAGATAGATAGATAGATAGATAGATGGGTGGATGGGTGGATGGGTGGATAGATGGATGGATCGATGGATCGATGGATCGATTGTTGGATGGATGGATGGATGGATGGATGGATGGATGGATGGATGGATGGATGGATGGATGGATTGATTGATTGAATGCTTGATTGATTGAATGCTTGATTGATTGATTGATTGATTGATTGGTAAGTAGGTAGGTAGGTCGGTAGGTAAGTAGGTAGCTACCTAGCTAGCTAGATACATAGGTTTTAGATAGATAGATAGATAGATAGATAGATAGATAGATAGATAGATAGATAGATAGATGATGGATGGATGGATGGATGGATGGATGGATGGATGGATGGATGGATGGATGGTGGGTGGATGGATGGATGGATGGATGGATGGATGGATAGATAGATAGATAGATAGATAGATAGATAGATAGATAGATAGATAGATAGATAGATAGATAGATAGATAGATAGATCTATATCTATATCTATATCTCTCTCTCTATATATATATATATATATACCTTTGCATAATTAAATATATTTATGTTTAAATATATACATATGATATATATATTCTGTATGAATACTTAGGTGTAAATACTCACACTCTCACTCACTCAGTCCCATGTCCCAAAGGACGTAGGGGGGACATGAGAGAAGACGCAACGGAGATCTTTTTCCATGCTTCACGATCCTGTGTGGCTAGTAGGAAGTGTTGCAGGGGTTGGGCAGTCCAGTCTTTGATGTTGTCAACCCATGATTTCTTTTGGCGGCCTCTTCTTCTTTTGCCCTCGACTGTTCCTTGCAAGATGGTTTTTGCTTGGGTGTTGTGTCTTGTGGTGTGACCAAACCACATCAGCTTTCTCCTCTTTATGGTGGAGAGCAAAGGCTCTTGGGGGCCCACAGGCTTTTTGATTTCCTCTTTCACATAGTTATTGGTCTTGTGTTCTTTGTATGATATTTTGAGGAGTCTTCTGTGGCACTTGTTCTCGAATACTTGGATTCTTCTCTCTAACTCTGCTGTCAGAGTCCATGATTCACAGCCATATAGGAGGATAGATATTACGAGGGATTTGTAGAGGTGGTATTGGGTGCAGAAGCTGATGTTGTTGCTTCTGATGATCCTCTGGAGTCTGACTAGAGCAGATGTTGCTGTTGCAATGCGAGCTTTCACCTCATTGTTTGATGTGCCATCTTTTGTTAGGATGGAGCCTAAGTATTTGAATTGGCTCACCTCTTCCAATATTTCTCCATTCATCTTTATTTCCGTGCTGTCATTACTCGCGCTGTTGACCATGATCTTTGATTTCTCTGTACTGACCTCCATGCCGTATGCGCTCGCTCGGTCTGTTAGACTGTCTGTGAGGATTTACAGTTCTTGTTTGCTGCTGCCCATG
>CM060349.1:163007-173007 GCA_030674155.1 Stramonita haemastoma
TGTAATTTATTTGGAGCTTTTTCACGATACACCCTGGTACTATTCTGAAAAGTGTTTAGTGGTAATGTTGTTATTTTTTTGTTCTTTCTTTAAAAATTCATTGTCAGATTTTTTTAAAGAGATGTTTGTCAAAATCTTGAACATTAAATCTTCTAAGTTGGATAGAATAAAACGGTTTGGAAATGAAGCCTGCAAAATACTCATGTTGTAAATTAAAGTGAAAGGAAATATATTGACAGTTGGAAAGACAGTGAATCAATTTGTGTAAATAAATGTGAATAATCAGGAAAGTCATGATTGTGCTAGAGTAAAAATGTTGTGACCAAATCTTAAAGCAAAATGTTCCTGGCCAAAGGAAGGAATGACAATACTGTGGAAAGAAGAGAGGCATAAAAAGAAATAATAAAAGGAACTTTAAAAAAGGAATGTGTTTTGTAAATAAAAAAAGTAAATATAAGAACAACGAATATGTCAGAAAGATATTTTAAATTTAGTTCCACTTTTTTAAAGGCTGTGAACGTGTTTACCCCAGGATTAGTAGTTAAAACCTGTGACACCTGATCGTCATTATCATGATTCTATGCAATGACTCAAAATTCTCTGATTCTGCTTTCTCAATTAATTTGGTCTTATTTTCTTTTCTTTTATTTTATACCACTTTATGTCAGATTTCTCATGGTGACCTCAGTTTCTGCTTCTCCATACACTTCTGTGCCTGTTCTGAGTTGGTGTCAAAGCCTTAGGGGTTGGAGGTTTATGGAGAAGGTCATTGAATGGATGTGTCTCTTGTTGGTGTCAAAGCCTTAGGGGTTGGAGGTTTATGGAGAAGGTCATTGAATGGATGTGCAGGTGGTGTCTCACTCAGTCTGGCTTCATTGCTAAGCTGTTATTGTAATTAGTAGGGGTTAAATAGGTGGTGCTCTGTGCATCTATGCTGAGATTACTAAACAATACCAAAGTGATCCAGTAGCAGTGGGTATGGCTGGAACAGAGAGATTGAGATGAGTGCTGTGGAAATAGCAGAACAGGGACTGGATGTCACTACGATGAGACAGCAGAAAAAAATAATAAAAGAAGAGGACAGTTAAGCATAGCCATACAATTGTGTAACAGTAAAAGCCAAAGAAAGCATGAGAAACTCAATGTGCCCAGTTCACACAGGACATACAGTCATTCCATTTCAGCCAAAATACAATAAATGCATATTACGAAATTGTAGAGAGCTGGAGGTTAAAGGTTTTCACAGGAGAAGGCCAGGGCCATCTGCAGGAAGTGAATCTTCTTGCCCCCTAAGGAGGCCAGACTACATCTAGACCACACCTCACACATTTCCTTCTGCTGCTGTCTTTTCCCTGCTTTCACCTGTGATTGAACCTGAGCCCTTAGGGGTTGGGACACCCAAGTCTACGTTGCTTTTGAGATTTTTGAGGTAAACACTTGTGCATTGGGATGGTAGCATTTTGTATGGAATTTTATATGAACTTCATAGCAGTTTCTAAGTTTTTACATCTATTAACATATCTTACTTGCATACCATCATGTGAAGATTGAGTATATATCTTGGGTTCTTGCAAAAATCCATAAACATTTATTTGGACTTTCTGGCATTTTAGTCTCTTTTTTTTCACCAGCACAACAGCAAATTCAACATTACTCAGTCAAGTGTGTTAAATTTAGCCGCCCCTTCCTTTTGCCTAGTCTAAGTGTGGTCAGTTCCTGCTATAATTAGCACCAGCTGGCCCCAGCTGGGATGGGAAGGAAAAGATAGCAGATGAGAGGAGCTGAAAGAGGGGAAAACTGACAGCTGTACTAGGAGAAAAAATTCTTTGAACTGGTAGAATAAGTAAAATGTTCTGCATGTGTTCTTGCACAGGGCCCTGGTTTGTGGTCTTGTCCAGGGGACTCGTGGTGGAGTGCAGGGGTCAGCGCTGATGTTGACTCCAGGGCAGGGTCCCCTAGGGGGCGCCGCCTTGGTGGCTCAGTTCTGGGCCGTCAGGTCACGAGGGTGGATGTGAGTTTAAGAGTGTTACTCAAATTACCTGACCAACACTGCAGGTGTCTGTATCTCTCGGGTCTGGTTGACACCAGGATATATCATAATACTTAGTGTAGAGTATAACCATATCAAGTACTCTCAGAGGCACTTCCTTAGCAGCTTTACTACATCATTCTCTTTACCATTAATCATCATACCATAATAAGAATTGCCGCTCATTTGGTGAACCCTGCTGTTCTGATCTCATGGTGATCTCAGATTCTGTTTCCCCATATACTTCTGTGCCTGTGGTGAGTTTGTGTCAAAGCCTTTGGGGTTGGAGGTTCTACAGGGGATGGTTGGTGGAGGGGCGTTGTGGTGACTCACTCAGTCTGACTTCATGACTGAGCTAGAACTGGCTTTAGTAGGACGCTTAGTAGGTGGTGTCCTGCGTATGCTAGCTCAGAACAGGCATCACTGAACACCACCTAAGTGACCCAGCAGAAGTGCAGGGCCCCTCTGGCTAGTGGCCCCAATGCAGCCTGATATTGATGAGCTCCTTGTAGACTTCTTACCCTGAGGATGAGACATAAGAATATGGGTATGGCTGTGACGGGGAGATTAAAACAAGCAGCCTGGGAACAGCAGGGATGGGAACATCACAGAAGAAAAGGCAGCAAAAAAAAAAGAAAAAGGAATGGGAACATGGCGGCTGTGGCTGATGGTGTGGACAGGTGAACACACCTGGAGTGCAGTGTGAGGTCTGGGGAGGGGGTGAGGAAGGGGAGAGAATTTCAGGTGTGACATTGCTGACAGTGGCTGCATGTCTGACAAGTGCCAGTGTATAGGTGTGCACAGGTATGCACACACGTGCTATGCATCAGTGGGCACACATATATCTACATCTGAACACACAGGCAAATATTCACACCCACACACAGACAGGGTAGCCCTGTGTTGATATGATTCTAAGTAGTAGTACTAGTAGGCACCCATCAGTCTCGGAAGACTATGGAGTTGCGTTCTAGTCTTTAGAGCGCAAAGCCTGGGTAGGTAAGTATGGAGGGCAAGCTGTTACCCATGCAGCAGACCCCCACTCTCCACGCCACTGGAATGGTTCCAGTACCGTCGCAGGAACCGCAAGAACGTTGCCATATACATCCCCGAACCGTCGGGGGGACACCAACTCCCCATTTTTTTTCTCAGGGATGGTGTCTAAACTTGACACCTGTGTTCATGCTGTTTTTGGGTTGTTGTTTTTCAATTTTGTCATCCGCTCCTACGGGCACATATTCTAAATAAAGCCTCTTTATCATCTGGAATAAGTATTTCAAGCTGCTTCTTGTTCTTACTCTTCATGTCAAGCTCACCAATGCCTTATATACGATTTGTTACTTTGATGGAGGATGCCCTTGCTGCATTTAGCAGACGACTCTTTTGCCCTGATGGCTTCCTGTGTGTGTACACAGTGCTGTTTGCACAGAGGGCCAGGGTTGGCGGTGCAGTCTGAGAAACAGGCATCGCCCCCCAAACGCTGCTCAGGATAGGGGAAGGAGGGTCTGGCTTTGGGCTGAACTCGACCCCCAGGCCACTGGTTTTTCTGGACAGGTCATTTTGCTTTTGGATTATCACCTGTGGATGACTGGTGGATGTCAGCATTATACTTAGTCCTCTGTTGTTTGGAATGGGTTGGCTCTTTCGAACATGTTACGATTTGTTTTTATTTCCTTTGTTTATGATGTGTTCATACTGTCATTGTATTCGACAATTTTTTTTTTTTTTTCAAAATGGAAATAAAACAGATGGCTGCCTTTGTGCATGCACACACAGTAGTACATACCCAATATTGTTGGCTTCATGTGATGGTTACATTTTTGTGACAATTAAAATACATTTTTGGTGTGTGTGTGTGTGTGTGTGTGTGTGCGTGTGTGTGTGTGTGTGTGTGTGTGTGTGTGTGTGTGTGTGTGTGTGTGTGTGTGTGTGTGTAAAATATGGTGCTTGTGGGATAATTTCAACAGTGCGTTGGTTTTCTATTTCTTGATACAACATCTTTATTCATCAAATCTTTGTATTTTCTTTTGTCTTTCAGCCAAATTACACCATGGACAATTCCAGTGCTGCAGTAACAACCCCATTGTGGACTGACTCATGGAATGATACTACCACAGTGGACAGTCTTGTACGCACTACTGAAAAGTATTACAAACACTATGCTATCTATATGACTGGAAAACGATTATCGTTTTATATGCATCCTGTCACCCTTGTGTTAGGATTCTTTGGAAACACCATGACCATTGTCATCATGCAACGGATGAAGTCAGGTGACTCCACCATCAACCTCTACTTCATTGCTCTGGCTGCTTCCGACTTGACGTTTCTTCTAATGGCACCACTGCAGGAATGGATTGGTAACGTGTTTGATTTCGAGTTCTATTCCATAAATGTGACGTTCCATTACGAAATGAGTCGGATGTCATCTCCAGCCTTTTTCCGCTAGAGCCCAAAGTATGTAGTAGGGGTGTCAGGTACCGATTTGGAGATTTTGTATAAAACTGATAATATAAACATTTCTGCACCGGAAAACATCAATAAAATAATGATATTTAGTTTTCTTTCTTATCAAAATCGCATTTTAAAACACCTTCCACTGCAGAGGATCGACAGTTTTGATGAAAAAAATCCTGAAGATACGACTTTTGCGCAACCTGTATCCCCTCGAGATATAAAGTAGACCCGCCGAGTGACACCCCATTTGAAAGCTCTGGGTCTCCGCCTTCAATCTGTGTCAACTATTTCTAGCGTGAGTGAAAACTTTAGCCAATGAAAACGTTCAAAATAGGGAAGGAATCGTAAACAAAACATCGCTAAGGAAGGATTTCCTTCTTCTCATTGGCCCGAGAGAGCATGTGACCTCGCTCAGCCAGTCTGCAGGGTCTGCAAAACAAGATGGCGTCGCTCGCTTCGAAAGTCCAGTCGAAAGCGATACCTCTAAATTCTACTCGTTCTGACGATATTATTGAGGGATAGAACTCAGAAAAGCTTTAGTAATGAAGTGAGGACTTTATTACAACCTAATGAAGTGCTATTATGAAAACGTAAGTGGAAACGATGTCGCCGATATCGCTGAGGTGACTGAATCAAACTCGGCAATGAATCGCTCGCTTTTTCATCAAGAACAGAAAAACAAAAGTGCTTCTGATTCAAGCGATGCACGATGAAGATAATTACAGTGAACTATATTTTGTCAGTATGCTTTATCTCAACATCATCGAGTTAGTTAAACTGAACACCAATTTCTCAGAGAGCGAAAAGGTTCAGCCTTTTGACAAGTGCCATGCTAAAAATAGGCTGAAAAACAAAAACTTGTGTCAGATAGGCTAGTAGGCCTATTGTGTATAGAAAAATGCACTAGGCTACAGATGAGAAATCATGTTTAAAAAGTGGTGTGTGTGTGTGTGTGTGTGTGTGTGTGTGTGTGTGTGTGTGTGTGTGTGTGTGTGTGTGTGTGTGTAATTTCATGTGTGTGTGTGTGAATATGTGTGTGTGTGTGTGTGTGTGTGTGTGTGTGTGTGTGTGTGTGTGTGTGTGTGTGTGTGTAATTTCATGTGGGTGTGGGTGTGGGTGTGTAATTTCATGTGTGTGTGTGTGTGTGTGTGTGTGTGTGTGTGTGTGTGTGTGTGTGTGTGTGTAATTTCCTCTGTGTGTGTGTGCAAATGCTGAGTTTCATGTATGTTGGGGGTAGTGTGTGTGTGTGTGTGTGTTTGTGTGTGTGTGTGTGTGTATGTGTGTGTGTGTGTGTTTGTGTGTGTGTGTGTGAGTGGGTGGGTATGAAAAATGTCATGTGTTGAAACTATGTTGCTGTTTGATGATTTTATTTTAATCTTAAGCAGAACTCTGGCTTCAGTTTTTCAATTAAAAAAATCTTGATTTTTAAAAATTTGATTCTGGGGAAAAAATCAAGAAAAGATAGTAGTGAGGAAGGGGATCAGAGTCAAGAGTACAGGATGCAGTTTGTGTATACTCTGTGTGTGTGTGTGTGTGTGTGTGTGTGTGTGTGTGTGTGTGTGTGTGTGTGTGTGTGTGTGTGTAGGTGTGTGTAGGTGTGTGTGTGTGTGTGTGTGTGTGTGTGTGTGTGTGTGTGTGTGTGTGTGTGTGTTGTGTGTGTGTGTGTAGGTGTGTGTGTGTGTGAAGTCAAATCAAAATACTATTCACTGCCCAAATATCAAATTTTATCATTCTTGTTCATCTCACTCTCACAAGAAAAGAAAATTGTACACAAAACTGCTTCATAAAGTTTGACTATTATAAATCATTTCAAAATAAGACAGTAAAATATGAAAACAAGAACTACAAGTGCATCAGTTGACTCTGAGACCAGAAATATGGACAACTTACCTGGAAATAACAAAAAAAATCCAACCAAAACAAACTAAACATGAAATTAATGGAGAACATATACATATACATACATATACATGCATACTTATTAGGGAAAGAGACACATGAATCAGGGATAGTGGATGAGAGATGATGAAAATATTTAATAACACATGATATAACAGCTGATAAATGTTTAATTCTAGAAGAATGAAAACTAGTTTACACTTGCTTCACTCTGTGTGTGTGTGTGTGTGTGTGTGTGTGTGTGTGTGTGTGTGTGTGTGTGTGTGTGTGTGTGTGTGTGTGTGTGTGTGTGTGTGTGTGTGTCTCTCACTATAGTATGTGCACATTATGGCTTTATAAGTTTTATGTGTAGGTAAGTGTTGTTCAAAGCTGTGGCTAAAGAAATTACAGTATAAGAATAATGAGTTTTCAGAGTCTAATTTTGGCAAGGGGAAGAGACTGGGGTTTTGTGCATGTTCACATTATCATAAAACTTTGGATTAATTTTCAATGTCTACAGTATTGCCTCATTTACTGTGCAAATTCTCTAGTAAGTATTCCCCTGAAACCTTGCATGTAGATGCAAAAATGACTTCTGAGATAAATGCTATTATTCAAAATTTTTTGGTCCATCAAAGTTTTAATTTTAAGCATAGTTAAATTTGGTAATGTAATTTTGTTGATTTTAAGTAAAATCCAGATTGGTAATGTATACACCTAAGTGAATTTACATATCCTAATTTCTGTCCATGGTACCTTTCTATTCACATGTGTTGCCTTTGTAATGATATTAGTTTCAACATTCCATACATTAGCTAATTGACCATGAGGAGATTACCTGTTTTTCACAAAATATAATTTTTTTTTTTAATCAAAAATATTTTCCCTTGATATTCACTGTTGAAACTTAATATTCTAGCTTTAAATAATGATTTCTCTTTCTGTGTAAAATATTACTGCAAAATATTTTGTAGAACCTGAGATACAATAATCAGACAAAATGAGCTCCGAGGCCAGGGGTAGTCACCCATCAAAATAGGTCTAATATTTGAGAAAATTCATATATGACCACAAAACTTTGTAGGTATGTATTTCTTTGTGTACTCAATCCGCATGTAGAGTTTCATAAAGATTAAACATTGGTTGCTAAGGAAAATTTAACATTGAAATTGTGATTCAGTTTTTCTTAATTTTCTCAAAATGGCCGCTTTCGGGTAAACCCTCTTCTAAACCCGCTATCTCAAAAACAAATCATCCGATTTTGATGGGGTTTTTACCAGTAGAAAGAGCATTCAAATTACATCTAGAATCATATAAAATATGCAAAAAGCCGGATTATGACATCAGACTCCTTTTGTGCTGGAACGTCACAAATACTATCACCTGTAAACTTACAGCATGGCTGTACTTGAGTTCTCTGGTTATCAGTGCCTGGCTTCTGGTCTGTATGACTGTACACAGAGCACTGTCTGTTGTGTGGCCACATCGTGTCAACGTACTGTGCACACGCCGAAAAGTTCATTTGGTGATATTGGGAGTCATTCTGTTCTTTGGCACCCTATATTCACATGAGATTTATGGTCAGCTTTTAGTTTGTACTTCCCGAGGTGACATTTGTTGGTGTGATCTAAAAACTGCTGACAAGATCTACATGTTTTTTATAGAAATATATTCACTTACATTGACTTTGCATTTTACAGTCTGTTGCCCTTCATCATCATGGCTGTGTCGAATACTGTTCTGATCTGGAAACTCAATCAGTCAGTCAAAGCAGCCGGCAAAGTCCTCAGCCAAGGAGATGCTGAACAAGTTCAAGCTCGTGAAAAAAGCAGCCAGGTCTGTGACAGTGACTGTCATTGTGGTGTCTGTGGCTTTTCTGGTGTTGACTCTGCCAGGATCCTTATATCAAATCCTATTTTATTTTCAGTTATATTTTGACAATAGCTTATCAGGCTATAAGGCAGCTCTGATTTATTTTATTGGTATATTGTGTAATATTCTCGGTGACCTAAACACAGCCATCAATTTCTACCTGTACTGTCTGACCGGGAGGAGGTTCAGGGAGGAGTTCATCAAGATCATGTGTTGTGGAAGGAACAGACGACGGCGTGGTGCTCATCAGTAACAGGAGATGTCTGTGAGCTGTCCACACCTCAGTCATGCTCACTTCATCCTGTGTTTGGACTTGAAGCATGTGGTAGAAACAGGTTTTGAAAAATGCTACCTCTACAGGTGTATATTTATCAAAATAGAATAACAAGACTAAAAAAAATGTTCGTAGAAACAAACCGTAAAGCATTCAGTGCGTGCGTGCGTGCGTGCGTGCGTGCTTGCGTGCGTGCGTGCTTGCGTGTGTGCGTGCGTGCGTGCGTGTGTGTGATAGACCCATCAGATGTGTTAACATATATAGACTTTCTATACATGGCAATACTGCAACAAAATAGATAACATATTTTATTTACTTCAAGAATTGTCGAGTATGATCGGGTCACAAGTAACTTGTTCTTTAAAATTAACTGACACACAATGCCTGAAAATGAATAGTCAAAATAACAACCATAATCACAATAACCATCAATAAGATGCAATAAAGTATGATTTTTTTTTTTTGGCCTTAAAGACGGAGCATAAGGTAAAATGCCACGTGTTTTTACTGTGTTCTGTTTCACATGTTACTCATTTCTACTTTAGCATTGTTCTGTGAATCAAGACAACATGAAACTCATGGCAATAAGTTTGCCTGAATCTGTATCTGAATCAAAATCTAAATAAAATTTGGTTATTACAGTTCAGCACAGTTGAAACACTACTATCACATTCTTTTCATTGCTGAAGCAGATGTTGTGATTCACAATCAGGTAAAACACACTGTGCATCACTGGGGACCGTCGGTTACCACTTTACTATTGGATACATCAGCTCTTCTGGGAGCTTCCCTCTTCTGTACATGCAGCTGTCCTCCACTGGCTGACATCTCTGTAGACACAATAAAAATCAAGTATATATACGCACGTCCGCGCGAGCGCGCGCGCGTGTGTGTATGTGTGTGTGCACAAAATTGCGTGCGTGCGTGCGTGCGTGCGTGCGTGCGTGTGTGTGTGTGTGAGTGTGTCAGTGCGCGGAAAATGTGTGTTCACGCGCGTGCATGTGCGTGTGTATAGGCGCGTGCGTGTGTGCATGCGTGTGTACGTGTGTGCGTGTGTTTGTCTATCTGTAAGTGTGTGTTTGTCTCTGTGTGTGTGTGTGTGTGTGTGTGTGTGTGTGCGTGTGTGCGTGTGTGTGTGTGTGTGTGTGTGTGTGTGTGTGTGTGTGTGTGTGTGTGTGTGTGTGTGTGTGTGTGTGTGTGTTCATTTTAACGTCTATCCACTAAAAAGTGATTTAGACAATTGATTGGGAAGGAAAAGAGATAAAATTGAATGTGGGTGTTTCTGTGTGGATGGACAGGTGAATGGAGGATATAAGAAAAAACAGGTTTAACCATCAGAAGCTGCTTGAACTATACATACAAAAAGATGACAAAATTGATTTGATTGTACAGCGCAGTGAGTCCATGTTTTGGGGAATTCGTGCTATATATGCCTCCATTTTATTATTATTATTATTATTATTATTATTATTATTATTATTATTATTATT
>CM060349.1:178007-183007 GCA_030674155.1 Stramonita haemastoma
ACAAGATTCGGGCAATCAAAATATTCTGATGTGTGAATCAGATGACATCGCCCTGGAATACTCTAGCAACCTGGATACTGGCAAAGAATCAGAATGCATGTACTGGTGCATCAAACAATACTCTAGCAACCTGGATACTGGCAAAGAATCAGTATGCATGTACTGGTACATCAAACAATACTCTAGCAACCTGGATACTGACAAAGAATCAAAATGCATGTACTGGTACATCAAACAAGAAGAGGAAAACATGTTGCCAGAAGAACGTGTCAGATTTGCCAGACTTGGCAAAGGGAAGCAGCCGCCTAACACACAACACACAGAGACAGTGGCACATGCTGAATGGTAATGACAATTTCTTTGGGACCTGACCCAGTTTTAAAATCGACATACTTTGCTGGATGCAGACTGGACACTGGAAAAACTGTTATCAACATTCAGATACAGACAATAAAGGTTTGTTTTAAATATGTGACGCTCCGCCACGAAATGAGTCGCTTAGCACATTACCCAATTTTGCTCTAGGAGCCATTAAAGGCAGGTAGGGGTCAAGTTGTCAATTTTGAGATTTTGATTAATTATTAAACTATATCCGTTTATCTACCTTATAATGAAATATCAAGGCATAAGTTTTATCCCTTTTGCTTTTAAATGTGTTTTGAAAATACCCAAGCCCTCATTCTGAAAACGTGTTACGAAAATAAACTTGTCCGTTTCTCATTTTGCCACTTCCTATCATTTCAACTTGTAATAACTTTGTCTATCATTTCAACTTGTAATAACTTTGCACAGAATTGTCCGATTTTCAATCTGTTTTTTGTATTTGATAACCACTTTATTGCACATTAATAACACGTCAATAACTAAAAATTGACCTCATGTGCACTCCGTCTCATTATGTGGTGGAGCGTCACATATTCCCATCATACATTATAATTACACAGCGATTATCATTGTAAATGTGTCACGAATGTTATTGTTCCTTAGGCCACTGCAGCTGCAGTATATGGCTTAACTGCTAAATAGAAATGCATTTTATCCATTGTTTATTTCTGTCCATCTGTTTATTCCCTGTCTGAGAGAGAGGATTACTTATAAATCTACAAGACAAAAGTGAATGACACTAAAGACAAAAGAAGATCATCAAAAAGTGTTCAGAGTCTGCCAGCTGAGGTAGACTGTACACACTGAGGAACCAGGTCATCCTTCAGTGCTGAACAGTCTACTCACTGGTGACACTGTGTGCATCCTCTTAAACAGTGGTCTGTGCACACAATTATACACACACAGGTACACACACATACACCCGTATGGGCATGCTAAAGGAAGCATCCACCATGTACACACTCAGGCAGGCACGCATTTGCATGCACACACGCACACACACACACACACACACACACACACACACACACACACACACACACACACACACACACACACACACAATTATGTGTAAACACATAGAGAAAATTAATTATCCACACAGACAATTGCGTATATATGTCTATAATTTGTAGCCTTGACATACCCCTGCCCCCTTCCCCACCCCCTCAAATATCCTTCAAATACTTACACATTCATGTAAGACCAGTATGTATTATTGGTACCCCTTTCCCTGTCCCATATATTCTTCAAACACGTACACACTCACCTAAGACATGTTATTGTACCATGTGTCATCCTGTTTGGACGATGTGTAAACACAGAAAGAGACATAACACTAAGTTGTTGGTGCTGTCAGACATTCCTCAGCATAACATCCTGGTGGTCAGCCAGAACATGACCTTTGTGTGACTCGTCACTTTGGTCAATCACAGAGAGAACCTCATTACACACTGGGGGAGAAGTTTGCATGCATGACTGGTTTCCAATGCTTCCACACATAGGCAGCCATACTCCGTTTTCAGTGATTCTTTTGTTACTTATTTCTGGACAGTACAAATTCTTAGGCCAAGAGATTTTCCATATATCAAAATGATCTCAACTTTACATTTCAAATAAAGAAAACACTTTGCTCATGGTTGCCAGTTGGATGGGTGAGGGTTTGCATGCCTCGTCTACAGTAGTTTTCCCAGTTCACCCAGCTGTAAATGAGTACCTGCCCTCTTTAGGATCAGGGAAGGTAAAGCAGTAAGGAAGAGGAGATGGGCACTGCCTTCAATATGCTGCCCCCTAGAGAAGCTGAGGTCTCTGATGCCTCGTTCTCCTATGACCACACAGGTTATGTTAGCCACGTTTACCTTTTTTACCTTTTTATAATATCTGTTAATAATACCTATGTCACGTGGCATGAAGAGCTATAGCTTCTTGACACTCTACAGCATGTCATTCAGGGGACGTCATCCCTTGACTTCACATGGCACGTAACATGATGGGTTATTGCCCTTTGTCTTCCTATAGCATGGTATACAAGCAGCTAGAAATCCTGAAATGTGCAGCATGACATATGATAGTTATAACTCATGGACTGTCTGACTGCAGATTTAAGGATGGCCTTTACTTTCTGAATAAGTTGAACCTAGTGATGAACAAAAACATATTTTTAACAGAGTTTAGGTCAGCTAAAGATGGTTGTTACACACACACATGTATATATATATATATATATATATATATATATATATATATATATATATATATATATATATATATATATATATATATATAGATAGATATAAATATAGATATATATAGATATAGATATAGATATAGATATTGATATATATATATATATATATATATATATATATATATATATATATATATATATATATATATATATATATATATATATATATATATATATATATATATGTGTGTGTGTGTGTGTGTGTGTGTGTGTGTGTGTGTGTGTGTGTGTGTGTGTGATGGGGTGGTTAGTAGATTGCCTCCCATGCGATCAGAGCCCTGTCGCACTGTTGTGTTACTAAATCAGGACACACCTGTGAATTGTGCGAAGCTCTGTTTCCTTGGGTGGTGGTCGAAAGCCCTCCATTGCATACTCTTTGCCTTCATGGTGAACGGTAAAATTTATGCAACCTGTTTTTAGAGGTCACATCCTAACTGGCTAGCTGTTTTTAGAGGTCACATCCTAACTGGCTATTATTGTGGAAGATACACTTGGATGATGGTGAGATTCTGGGGTTTTGCAGAAACTCTGATTGAGATGAGTCTGCTGGATACTGGTGTGCAGCTGATGATGCTTGACACAATCTCTTTCCTGACAATAAAGCCTACTCCATGTTGATGTAGTTTCTCTTCTCCACTGTACCATATTTTGTGGCCGTCTTGCGTGGTTGTTTCTCCAAAGCCAATCCATCTGACTTCCGCAAGCCCTACTATGTCCCATTTATACCTCTGTAATTCATGTGTAAGTTCCTGTACTCTTCCTGTTTGGTACAGAGTTCTTACATTCCATGTAGCAATGGTTGCCCCTTTATCTGGGAGCTTTAGAGTTGGTTCTGCTCCAGTAGCACACTTGTCACTCCCACCCTGGAGGGTTCCAGTGGGTAGCGCGGTCGTTGTTGATCCGGGCCTCGACCGATCCGGCATGTCTTTCTGTTTTGTTGTACTGGCAAGTACTCAGGCACTTCAACATTGACAGCTGCCTAATTGAAGTCATCAAAGCTCTGTACGAGAACGCAAGAAGTGCAGTTCTTATGAACAATCACGTGGGCGAGTTCTTCAAGACCACGGTTGGGGTTCGCCAGGGCTGCCTTCTCTCACCTGTACTCTTCAACCTCTTCCTCAAAAACATCATGACAGAGACACTGCAAAACCACCACACTTCCATCTCCATTGGTGGAAGACCCCTTTGCAACCTCAGATTTGCAGATGACATTGACCTCATGGGCAGCAGCAAACAAGAACTGCAAATCCTCACAGACAATTTAACAGATCGAGCGAGCGCATACGGCATGGAGGTCAGTACAGAGAAATCAAAGATCATGGTCAACAGCGCAAGTAATGACATCACGGAAATAAAGATGAATGGAGAAACACTAGAAGAGGTGAGCCAATTCAAATACTTAGGCTCCATCCTAACAAAATATGGCACATCAAACAGTGAAGTGAAAGCTCGCATTGCAATAGCAAAATCTGCTCTAGTCAGACTTGAGAAGATCATCAGAAGCAACAACATCAGCTTCTGCACTAAATACCACCTTTACAAATCCCTCGTGATATCTATCCTCCTATATGGTTGTGAATCATGGACTCTGACAGCAGAGTTAGAGAGGAGAATCCAAGCATTCGAGAACAAGTGCCACAGAAGACTCCTCAAAATATCATACCAAGAACACAAGACCAATAACTATGTGAAAGAAGAAATCAAAAAGCGTGTGGGCCCCCAAGAGCCTTTGCTCTCCACCATAAAGAGGAGAAAGCTGATGTGGTTTAGTCACACCACAAGACACAACACCCTAGCAAAAACCATCCTGCAAGGAACAGTCGAGGGCAAGAGAAGAAAAGGCCGCCAAAAGAAATCATGGGTTGACAACATCAAAGACTGGACCGCCCAACCCCTGCAACACCTCCTACTAGCCTCACAGGATCGTGAAGCATGGAAAAAGATCTCTGTTGCGTCTTCTCTCATGTCCCCCCTAAGTCCTTTGGGACAAGGGACTGAGTGAGTGAGTGATTGTGGAAGGCGACTGGAATGCTAAGGTGGGACCTGATGCCTATGACACCTGGGCAGGAACCACAGGACGATTTGGACTGGGAGAAACAAATGACAGAGGACAGCGGCTGCTGGAATTCGCAAAGAAGCACAAACTGACTTTGGCTAACACACTCCACCCTCACAAGCCATCCAGAACATCAACCTGGCACTCACCAAATGGTCTGATTCATAATCAAATTGATTACATTCTGTCACCCCAAACATTCAAATCCAGCATAAACAAGGCAAACACAAGAACATTCCCAGGAGCTGACATTGCCAGTGACCACGACCTTGTACTTACTACAATCAGGCTGAAACTGAAAGCAAAACAACA
>CM060349.1:188007-193007 GCA_030674155.1 Stramonita haemastoma
AAAGTCCTGGTGTGTCATCTTTTCCAGCTGTTTTCGGGAAACATGCTAGTTTATGTTCTGAGGGTATATTTCTTGAGAAGATCTTGGAGTTGTGGAATTTTATGTGTAATTCATTTCGGGTTTTTCAAAAAGACAACCTGGTATTGTTCTGCAAAGGTTATAGCAGTGACGGTTTTCTGCTGTTCCTTTAAGAATTCTTTGTTAGAATTTGTTTCACCCAAATATGTATACAAAAACTTGAAAACTAAATCTTCTCATTCAGATAGAATTTTATTGTGAAAGAAAGTGTAAGAATAACTCACTTTATAAAAATAATTGTGAAAAGAAATATATTAACAGTTAGAAAGAAGATAAATTAACCTGGTGTGAATAAATGTAAATGATTAGAAAAGACATGTGCTAAACAAGAGTGTAGGTGTTGTGACCAATTTTTGAAATGAAATAATCTTGGAGAAGGAAAGGAATGACAATACTGTGGAAAGAAGAGGAGAAAAATGTTATATATATATATATATATATATATATATATATATATATATATATATATATATATATATATATATATATATATATATATATATATATATATATATATATATATATATATATATAACATTTTTCTCCTCTTCTTTCCACAGTATTGTATATATATATATATATATATATATATATATATATATATATATATATATATATATATATATATATATATATATATTATAAAGATATAGATATAGATATAGATATATAAAGATAGATAGATAGATAGATAGATAGATAGATATAGATATATATATATATATATATATATATATATATATATATATATATATATATATATATATATATATATATATATATATATATATTGTATAAGAATGACCATTAGGATGGCCATGTCCACATTTTTTTTTTTAATTGGTTCCACAAGTTCAAAAGCCTACGGTCCTGGCTGTGAACATTTTACCTGGGGTCTACAGTTCGAACCTGCAGACACACGATCATCATCATCATCATCATCATCATCATCATCATCATCATCATCATCATCATCATCATCATCATCATCATCATCATCATCATCATCATCGTAATTGATTACCCTGCAATAAAAAAAAAATCATTCAGCTTTCTCAATTGATCTGGTCTCATAGTTTCTTGAGTTTCTGCTTCTCTACACACTTCTGTGCCTGTTCTGAGTTGGTGTCAATGCCTTAGGGGTTGGAGGTTTTTGGACTCACAACAGGCTCTGTGCCTGTGACCTGATAGAGCTTCGGCATATGGTAGTAGTTAGTGATGGTCACAGTGTGATGGAAAACTACTGTGTGTAAATCCTGGCAAATCCTGGGTAAGGATTCAGGGGAGGGAATGATTAATCCTGGCAAATCTGGGTCAGGACTAAGAGGGTTTTAAAGAAGCCATGAAAGCAGAGCTTCAACATACCTCAGTTCAGTCACACAGGAGCTACAATGTTTCTCTTTTAAACAATATATATTAATTGCATATTAGGAAACTGTAGAGAGAGCTGGAGGCTAAAGGTTTTCACAGAAGAAGGGCCATCTGTAGGAAGGAAATCTTATTGCTCCCTAAGGAGGCCAGACTACATCTAGACCACACCTCACACATTTCCTTCTGCTGCTGTCTTTTCCCCTGCTTCCATTTTTTATTGAACCTTACCCCTTAGGGTTTGGGATACCCAGTTCTATGTTTCTTTTGTGATTATTGTTGTGAAGCACTTGTGCAAGGGGATGATACCATTTTGTAGGGAATTTTATTTGAGAAATAAACCGAGGTCTTGTGTGTTGCACAAAATATTTAGCGCACGAAAAAGAACCCACGGCAACAAGATAGTTGTCCCTGGCAAACTTCTGTAGAAAAAACCCACTGTGATAGGGAAATAAATACAGCTGCAGACAGGAAAAAGAAAAAATAATCGGTGGCGCTGCTGTTGTGGTGACGTGCTGTCCCCAGTGAGAGCAGCCCAAATTTCACACAGAGAAATCTGCTGTGACATTAAGTGGTATAAAAGAAAAATAAGAAATAAACAGTTCAAGCTCACAAATGCCTCGATTGCAATTTGTTACTTTGATGGAGGATGCCCTTGCTGCATTTAGCAGACAAATCTTTTGTCCTGATGGCTTCCTGTGTGTGTACACAGTGCTGTTTGCACAGAGGGCCTGGGTTGGCGGTGCAGTCTGAGAAACAGGCATCGCCCCCCAAACGCTGCTCAGGATAGGGGAGGGAGGGTCTGGCTTTGGGCTGAACTCAACCCCCAGGCCACTGGTTTTTCTGGACAGGTCATTTCGCTTTGGGATTAATTATCACCTGTGGATGACTGGTGGATGTCAGCATTATACTTAGTCCTCTGTTGTTTGGAAAGTGTTGGCTTTTTTCAACATGTTTACGATTTGTTTTTATTTCTTTCGTTTATGTTGTGTTCATGCTGTTTCCAATTTCTTTTGATCTTTTTCAACAACCAAAACGTTGGCTGCCTTTTAATAGTATGCACTGATTATAGCATACATCAGTAATGTTCGTTTGATGGACAGATCACATTTAGCAAGTTTTTGTTACAATTAGTATACATAATTATGTTATTGCGGTTGATGTTGCTATTGTTGTAGATTGTGGTGGTGACAATGGGGGTAGTGTGTTGTGTGTGTGTGTGTGTGTGTGTGTGTGTGTGTGTGTGTGTGTGTGTGTGTGTGTGTGTGTGTGTGTGTGTGTGTGTGTGTGTGTGTGTTAGATATTATGATGCTTCCAAGATGATTTTAACAGTGAGTTGATTTTCTGTTTATTGACGCAACATCTTTTTTCTTAAACCCTTTTTGTTTTTGGTTTTTACTTTATTTTCAGCCAGATTATACCATGGACAACTCCAGTGCTGCAGTGACAACCCCAGTGTGGACTGACTCATGGACTGAAACTACCACAGTGGGCAGACCTGTACGCACTACTGAAAAGCATTATACACACCATGCTATCTACATGATGATACCAGAAATGTTGCGCTATGTTTATCCTTTCACTCTTGTGTTTGGAATCTTTGGAAACATCATGACCATTGTCATCATGAGATGGATGAAGTCAGGTGACGCCACCATCAACCTCTACTTCATTGCTCTGGCTGCTTCCGACTTGTAGTATCCTCTGGTGATGCCACTTGTGGAATGGATTAAACGCCTGTCTGGATTTAGACTGTATGCCTTACATACTGTGACCTGTAAACTTCATGAGTGGCTGTACATGGCGGCCATGGTTATTAGTGCTTGGTTTCTGGTCTGTATGACTGTACACAGAGCACTGTCTGTTGTGTGGCCACATCGTGTCAACGTACTGTGCACACGCCAAAGAGTTCGTTTGCTGATATTGGGAATCGTTGTGTTCTTTGCCCTTGTGTATTCGCATAGTCTTTATGGAGAGCATTTAGTTTGTAACTCCAGGGGTAGCCATTGCTGGTGTGATCTACAAACAGCTAACAGCATCTATATGTATTTTATGTCAAACATATTCATTTACATTGACTTCGCATTTTACAGTCTGTTGCCCTTCATCATCATGGCTGTGTCAAACACTGTTCTTCTCTGGAAACTCAGTCAGTCAGTCAAAGCAGCCGGCAAAGTCCTCAGCCAAGGAGATGCTGAACAAGTTCAAGCTCGTGAAAAAGCAGCCAGGTCTGTGACGGTGACTGTCATTGTGGTGTCCGTGACTTTTCTGGTGTTGACTCTGCCTGGGTCATTGAATTACATGCTGTTTTATTTTCAAACGTTTTATGAAAAAACTCTATCCGGCTATGCGGCAGCTTTGGGTTATTTCATTGGTACTTTGTGTAATATTTTCAGTGACGTGAACACGGCCATCAATTTCTACCTGTACTGTCTGACCGGGAGGAGGTTCAGGGAGGAGTTCATCAAGATCATGTGTTGTGGGAGGAACAGACGACGGCGTGGTGCTCATCAGTGACAGGAGATGTATGTGAGCTGTCCACACCTCATTCATGCTCACTTCATCCTGTGTTTGGACTTGAAGCATATGGAAGAAAAATGTTTTGGAAAATACCACCTCTACAGATGCACATCTTTCAGAACAGTGGTAAGAAACTCACGTAGAGCATGGCAGCAGAGAGTCCTCAGAGGAGAAACCCCCTTCAAACAAGTGTTTCGGGCCTTTTTTTTAATCTTCCTTACACTATAGGGAGGCCGGCCCACACCCAGTTCATGACTCTGGATGTCTCTCTGCTGCCCCTTTCTGTATGTGATGACTTCTGACTCGGAATCGAACCCATGATCTCTGGATATGCACACTTTTTTGGAGGGGGTGGGGGGGATTAGCCACCTATGGTCAACTGTCCAAGTCCTGAATGAGCTTGGCACTGCTTAACCTTTAGTTAGTTGGGCGAGCACTCTGCCAACTGAGCTGAGGGGCCTCTCAATAAAATTTTATGGGGTCATCTAAGCCTTATGTAGTTCACTTTTGTTCCTACTTGACCAGATCTAACTTGAACATCTCTCGGCTGTTTCTGTCATGGCTTTCAGGGCTCTGGTTTTTTCCTTCCCCGCAGTCGAGAGCTGTTTCATGAGGTTGTATGCAGATTCTCCAACAACCCCCCTGGCTCCGACTTTTGCAGCAAGGACTTTAACCTAACAGCCTTATTTCCTCAGGCTGTTGGCCAGATCTGCATATTTTTCAGTCTTGTAGGCGTGAGATGCCTCCATCCTGTTCTCATATGGAACAGTCAGCTCTATCATGATCAGCTGCTTGGTTGAGTGGGAGTTGACTACTATGTCAGGTCTCATTTCACTCTTGCTGATGATCTCAGGGTGACTGTTCCACTCTGGGAGGTCTGCAGTGCAGAGTAAAAGGAACAGAAAAATGTGTATAGAATCAAACAGGAAAGCGCTCAGTGCGGGTGCTTGCATGTGTGTGGTGTGTTTGCGTGCGTGCGTGGGTGGGTGGGTGTGCACGTGCGTGCATGCGTGTTTCTGCGCCAATATCTGGAC
>CM060349.1:195507-200507 GCA_030674155.1 Stramonita haemastoma
CCAGCTGACAAGATGTCTTAGACTACATAGCTGACAAGTCATGTCAGCAGACAGGACAGACCTGGTGCTGAGCCTCAACTCACCACTAAGCATCATCACAAAAGGCCACCATGCACAATCTATCACACCATGCAAAGAAGCAGGCAGCAGAAAGACAGACAGGCAAGTGGTCAATGTGACCATGAGGGTGTCTTGAAAGCGCCGTTCTTGGCTGACAATAGCTTCCAGCATCCAGTCAGAGTGGAGAGAGAAGCAAGTCAAACACAGAGTGGAGAGAGAAGCAAGTCAAACACAGAGTGGAGAGAGAAGCAAGTGAAACACAGAGTGGAGAGAGAAGCAAGTCAAACACAGAGTGGAGAGAGAAGCAAGTCAAACACAGAGTGGAGAGAGAAACAAGTCAAACACAGAGTGGAGAGAGAAGCAAGTCAAACACACAGGTACACAGAGATGTGTGTCAACAGTGCATCACGTGTGTGAGCCACACCAGAGTCACTGGGTCTGCCAGGTGAACCAGCAACACACAGCAGAGCAATGTGGTTTCTGAGCTGTCTTTTTATTGTTCCTTTGTCTACAGCTCTGATGTTTACCAATGATGAGATTTTGCAAATATCACCATTAATTTATCCACCATGAAGGTAGCCAAATTCCAACTTTGGGGATGTACGCTGGCAATGCTCATGTTTCCAGAACTTATAAAATGATGACATGAATTATGGGATCTTTAGCGTACATAATGTCTTTTGCGTGTGATTTTACCCCGTGGGAATCAAAGCCCTGGCAGGTCAGCACCTGAAGTTGACCTGAGAGATGGTACAAAGCCCCAGCGTGTATTCACCTGATAACACTGAAATTCGAACCACGACTTCATGGAACCATGGGTTTGAAGTCAAATTGTTTTTAAACAGTCCGCTATACTGTCCATCACCAAGATGTCTGAAGTGCATAAAGATCAGACCATTGCACAGTTGAAGGTTTTGAAACTGGTACTGTGAAAGAACATAATTATTTCCAATCTAACAGACTAGCGTGTACTGCTGCGATTGCAGGAAAGTGCGAGAAACTTACGGTTTGAAAAAATGGGAGACAAGGTTCAGGCAATCATAAAATTATGATGTGTGAATCAGATGACATCGCCCTGGAATACTCTAGCAACCTGGATACTGGCAAAGAATCAGAATGCATGTACTGGTGCATCAAACAATACTCTAGCAACCTGGATACTGGCAAAGAATCAGATTGCATGTACTGGTACATCACACAATACTCTAGCAACCTGGATACTGGCAAGGAATCAGAATGCATGTACTGGTACATCAAACAATACTCTAGCAACCTGGGTACTGGCAAATAATCAGAATGCATGTACTGGTACATCACACAATACTCTAGTAACCTGGATACTGGCAAAGATTCAGAATGCATGTACTGGTACATCAAACAAGAAGAGGAAAACATGTTGCCAGAATAACGTGTCAGATTTGCCAGACTTGGCAAATGGAAGCAGTGTCCTGACACACAACACACAGAGACAGTGGCACGTGCTGAACAGGAATGACAACTTCTTTGGGAACTGATCCAGTTTTGAATGAGCTGACTTCACAGGCTGCAGACTGGACACAGGATAGACTGTTATCAACAATTAGATACAGAACATAATTATAAAATCTGTTTGTACGTACAATCACAGAGCCATGGTTTCCATATTATTATAATTGCTCCATGCTTGATGTCTTCCTTACAGATGGAGAGAGACAGAGACAGAGGGGGGGGGGAGAGAGAGAGAGAGAGAGAGAGAGAGAGAGAGAGAGAGAGAGAGAGAGAGAGAGAGAGAGAGAGAGAGAGAGAGAGAGAGAGAGAGAGAGAGAGAGAGAGAGAGAGAGAGGAGAGAGAGAGTATTCTCTCAATCCTACAAGACAAAAGTCAATGACACAAAAAACAAAAGAAGATTTACTAGAAGTGTTCAGAGTCTGCCAGCTGAGGTAAACTGTACACACTGAGAAACCAGGTAATCCTTCAGTGCTGAACAGTCTACTGACTGGTGACACTGTGTGCATCCTCTTACACAGTGGTCTGTGCACATAATTATACACACAGGTACACACACATACACCCATATGCGAGTGCTAAAGGATGCATCCATGTATGTACACATGTAGGCAGGCATGCATTCGCATGCACACACGCACACACACACACACACACACACACACACACACACACACACACACACACACACACACCACACACACATACAAACATGCACACATGCACACACACATACACACATACCCACATCAACACCCACCCATCCATCTACACACACATGCACGCGGCATACACACACCCACACACACACACACACACACACACACACACACACCACACACACACACACACACACACACACACACACACACACACACACACAATTATGTGTGAACACATACAGAAAATTAAGTATCCACACAGATAATTGCGTATATATGTGTACATTATGTAGCCTTGACATCCCCCTGCCCCCCCCCCCCCCCCCCCCCCCCCCCCTTCCTCAAATATCCTTCAACCACCTACACATTCATGTAAGACCAGTATGTATTATTGGTACCCCTTTCCCTGCACAATAATTATAATCTTCAAACACGTACACACTCACCTAAGACATGTTATTGTATAGTGTGTCAGAATGTTTGGATGATGTGTAAACACAGAAAGAAACGTAACACTGTAAGTTGTTGGTGCTGTCGGACATTCCTCAGCATAACATTCTGGGGGTCAGCCAGAGCATGACCTTTGTGTGACTCATCACTTTGGTCAATCACAGAGAAAACCTCATTACACACTGGGGAGAAGTTTGCATGCATGACTGGTTTCCAATGCCTCCACACATAGGCAGCCATACTCCGTTTTCAGTGATTGTTTTGTTCCTTATTTCTTGACAGTACAAATTGTTAGGCCAAGAGATTTTCCATATATCAAAATGATCTCAACCTTACATTTCAAATAAAGAAAACACTTTGCTTACGTCACTAACTGACAAATCTGTTGGCCTGGGCCAGTTCCCTGGAATCATCACTGCCTACCAGGCCTTTGTTGACAAGTGTGAAGAGAGCAGAGAACAATGACCTGAGAGCATCACTGCCTACACCAGGCCTTTGTTGACAAGTGTGAAGAGAGCAGAGAACAATGACCTGAGAGCATCACTGCCTACATCAGGCCTTTGTTGACAAGTGTGAAGAGAGCAGAGAACAATGACCTGAGAGCATCACTGCCTACATCAGGCCTTTGTTGACAAGTGTGAAGAGAGCAGAGAACAATGACCTGAGAGCATCACTGCCTACATCAGGCCTTTGTTGACAAGTGTGACGAGAGCAGAGAACAATGACCTGAGAGCATCACTGCCTACATCAGGCATTTGTTGACAAGTGTGAAGAGAGCAGAGAACAATGACCTGACCAGTGACATGAGCACATCATATGATGAGCAATAACCTGCTGACCATTTATCACACGTTATATGACAGGCTATATCTGTTATGGGATGGGATAGCTCAGCAGTCTGAGCGCTCACTTTGCCCAGCCAAAATAACCTTGGGCATGGTTGCCAGTTAGATGGGTGACTGTTTGTGCGCCTTGGCTACAGTACAATTTTCCCAGTTCACCCAGCTGTAAATGAGTACCTGCCCTCTTTAGGGTCAGGCAAGGAAAAGCAGTAAGGGAGAGGAGATGGGCACTGCCCTCAAAATGCTGGCCTCTAGAGAAGCTGAGGTCTCTGACGCCTTGCTTCCCTACGACCACACAGGCTATGGGACACCTTTACCTTTTTTACCTGTTGATGTTATCTGCTAATACCTATGACACTGGCATAAAGTGCTATAGGATCTTGACCTCTAAAACCCATCATTCAGGGGATGTAATTCCTTGACTAAATATACCACGTAACATGATGGGTTATATCCCTTTTTCTTCCTACAGCATGAGATACAAGCAGCTAAAAATCGTGAAATGTGCAGTATGACATATGATAGTTATAACTCATGGACTGTCTGACTGCAGATTTAAGGATGGCCTATACTTTCTGAATAAGTTGAACCTATCAATGGACAGTATATATATATTTCAACAGACTTTAGATTAGTTAAAGATGGTGGTTTCTTCCCATTTAATCCCTTGATCTGATAAGACATATGTACACACAGGCATGCGTGCACATACATAAACACACATATATGAATATATATATACACATTTATATACATTATATTCATATATGTTATACATAGAGAGAGAGACACACAGAAAGAGAAGAGAGAGAGAGAGAGAGAGAGAGAGAGAGAGAGAGAGAGAGAGAGAGAGAGAGAGAGAGAGAGAGAGAGAGAGAGAGAGAGAGAGAGAGAGAGAGAGAGAGAGAGAGAGAGAGAGAGAGAGAGAGAGAGAGAGAGAGAGAGAGAGAGAGAGAGAGAAATTGTGTGTGTATATATAGAGACATATTAAAATGTTGTGCGTGAGTGTTTATATACAAGTTATGCTTTCTATCTCAATAGCACGCACATGTGTGCGCACAAGCATACGCACATACACACACACACACACACACACACACACACACACACACACACACACACACACACACACACACACACACACACACACACACACACACACACATAGAGGGTGCTCCAATCCCTTAAAAACTTCGGGTCAAAAGTAAGACAAGAACTTATCACTGAAATATTACATTTTATACATTTTCTAATCCTAAGAGGCACTGATGTCACCTTTTGCTGGGTACTTTCTCACTGTAATATTTTTTTTAGTATTCAATGAAAAGGTTGATAGAGCTGCTAAAAATGCGGCAATACGTTTTGATTGTGCTGATACTTTGAACATACCAATGTCTGTCGATGAGAATTATACTTATACTTTGATCGAACATGCATGCTGGAAACATGTTAGAAAAAAACAAGAAAACGCTGGATTTTCTCATCATCATGTTTCCTTTTC
>CM060349.1:203007-205507 GCA_030674155.1 Stramonita haemastoma
AAGAAATACTGAGTGGAAAGATATCTGCTTGTACACAGAAGAAAATGAAGCAGCTGTTAACTTTAGAAGAGTATTTCATAGTAAGTATTTTTTTATGATAAAGAGAGGACCCTGATACAACATTGATGCAAAGACAAGCAAACAAACCATTATAGATAAAACCAGCAGCCATGGTGTAGTGGTTAGTGTCCTGGATTTCCAACTGGAAAGTCAGGGGTTTGAGTCCCATAAGAATCAAAGGGATTTTTGGACTCCAGCTGGCTGCTACCCAGAGTGAGTGTGCTGCAGGCTCAGTGGGAAAACTGGGACGGCACAGTTGAGCTTCATCCACCCTATGGATAAGAGTTTGAGAGTGTTGCTCAAATTACCTGACCAACACTGCAGGTGTCTGCATCTCTCGGGCCACTTTGATGCCGGGATATGTTATGACAGAAACGCAGAGTGCAACCCTGTCAAGTAGTCTCAAAGCCAATGCACTACCACGGCAGCATCATTATATCATCCTCACTACCATTGATCATCATGCAGTAATAAAAAATACCTCTGATTCGGTGGGCGAATTTCTCTGGTCTCATGGTGACCTCAGATTTGGTTTACCCATACACTTCTGTGCCTGTGGTGAGTTTGTGTCAAAGTCTTTGGGGTTGGAGGTTCGCAGGGGAGACAGTCATTGGAGGGACGTTGTGGTGGTCACCACATCGGGTGGGTGACTCACTGAGTCTGGCTCCGTGACTGAGCTAATACTGTCGTTAGTAGGGGGCTTAGTAGGTGGTGTCCTACGTATGTTAGATCAGAACAGGCACCACTGAACACCACCAAAGTGACCCAGAAATAGTGCAGGGCCCCTATGGCTGGTGGCCCCATGGTCGCCTGATACTAATGGGCTCCCTGTTGATTTCTGACCCTGAGGATGAGACATAACGAATCTGGATATGGCTGTTGCGGGAAGATTGAAATGAGTAGCCTGGAAACAGCAGGACAGGGACGTCACAGAAGACAAAGCAGCAAAAAAGCAAATGAATAAAAGAAATGAAGGCATTTTATTCAAGGCCCAATCCAATAAAAACAAAACAAAACAGCAGACGAAGTACTGACATGCTCATGCCCTATCCTCAGTCAGCTGAGGTGTACTGTGTTGATGCCAGTTCATGTCCATTGTCCCTGTCTGCTGTGTTCAGTCAGCTGAGGTGTACTGTGTTGATGCCAGTTCATGTCCATTGTCCCTGTCTGCTGTGTTCAGCACAAGCACTTGGAGGACTGTCTTTCTACAATAGCAAATTGTAACAAGGACATGTAACCAGGTGGTTTTGTGTAGCTCTATGTGTGAGAGCTTGTTGGGCATTTTGGTTTGGTTCTCAACAGCCAAACAGATATACAGTTTGGTCAGAACAAATAAGATCTTCTGTTCATTTTATAAAGTATTGTAGTTTGCTATGGGTACGATATATTTGTATTTTTATATGAAGTTGATAATTGAATTTCTTTGATCTTTACGATTCATATGTAACTAATTAGTTATTTTGTATTCCATTTTGTTCTTATGATTTTATTGTTAGTGGGATGAGATGAGATATATTTCATTGTAATGATGTGGGATTTATCAAGAGAGAGAACTCTACCTTGCATTTTGAACACAAAAAATCAGTTTGAAATAGGAAAGAAAATTTTAAATAACAACTTTAATAAATCATATTATCTATTCATATTCAGGGATATGATTGTTGAAGGCCTGATCTCGACTCGATTCAACTCGACCACAGTGAAGATTCTCTATTTTCATGGTAAATTATTATTTTCACCTATTATATCATATCGGTATAAGAACATTGAAATCGCGATCGGCAAAAGCAGTTCTAATTTATAAGTAAAGAAAATATTTTATATATTGAAGTGTGCGATTGAGAATCATGTGTAATAGACTTTATTTAGATAAATGAAATATAATTTAATTTAGGTTGTAGTAGATCGTAAGGCATACGACGGTTTGAACACGATGATTAGCCTAACGGTCAGCCTAACGCTCTTTCTTTGTTTTAACGAATTTGAATCTGGTGGAACTGAATTTTATAAAATGCAGGTATTAAATTATTAATTTATTGTATATTTTGGATTTATATATGAATGAACATTAGGTTAGATTATGTTAAAATAGGTAATTTGTATTATTAGAGATGTTCATTCTTTCGATCTTACGAACTACTTCGTAAGCAAGGTTGATGCAAGATTGATGCGCACACAGTAGATTGGAAATTGTGTTTTCGCATCGCTATTTAATTACTAATATATCATCTCATGGACACTGCTAGCTAATAATATGTATATGTATACAATTTGTGGATTATATTCTTCTTTTTATATTCATTAAGTATTAGGCTCTGCTGGACTCTTAGTGTTTTATTATCGAAAGTTTTAGTGCAAACCTGTTAAAAGTGTGTCTACTCAGAGGCTTTTATCCCATTTAGCTCGCAATTAGATAGTTGTTGTGCAAAGCGCATTAGTG
>CM060349.1:210507-220507 GCA_030674155.1 Stramonita haemastoma
AATTTGCATTGCACACAGGTCATTGGTTTATGATCTCATCCAAAAGACTAGCACCCATACCACCACTCATGGTCTAATGGATGGTGGAACAGTTTTTGGCCTAAATGGGGATCAAAGAGCCCCACACTTCAAACCTGGACTTTTTGCCTTTAACCTCTGGACCACAGATCCACCAAATGCAAAACAAGGCCAGATGAGGCAGCAGAAAAGAAGAAAAGAGAGAGAAGAAAAGTGAAACATAGCTGTAAAAATATACTTTTAGATAGATAGATAGATAGATAGATAGATAGATAGATAGATAGATAGATAGATAGATAGATAGATAGATAGATAGATTAGATAGATAGATAGATAGATAGATAGATAGATAGATAGATAGATAGATAGATAGATATTATATATATATATATATATATATATATATATATATATATATATATATATATATATATATATATATATATATATATATATATATATATATATATATATATATATACATACACATATATAGAGAGAGATGTATGTATGTATGTATGTATGTATGTATGTATGTATGTATGTATGTATGTATGTATGTATGTATGTATGTATGTATGTATGTATGTATGTATGTATGTATGTATGTATGTATGTACGTACGTACGCACCTACGTACGTACGTACGTATGTGTGTATGTATGTATGTATGTATGTATGTATAATTATATCTTGCATTTGATTTTCTGAACACAAATTGCCTCCAGATTCCGTATTCCATCACGAAATTAGGTCAGGCACACATGCTTGTTGGCCTTTTCCTCCTTCTAAGTACATACCAGCAGCTATAATTACTTCCAGACTCTCACCACAGGCTCTGTGCCTCTGGCCTTATAGAGCTTCGGCATGTGGTATCAATTACTGATGGTCACACTGTGATGGAAATCTACTGTGTGTAAATCCCGCAAATCCTGGTTGGGGATTCAGGGGAGGGAATTATTTATCCCAGCAAATCCTGGGTCAGGACTTAGAGGCTTTTAAAGAAGCCATCAAAAGCAGAGCTTCAACATACCTGAGTTCAGTCACACAGGAGCTACAATGTTTCTCTTTTAAACAATATATATTAAGTGCATATTAGGAAATTGTAGAGAGAGCTGGAGGCTTTCACAGAAGAAGGGCCATCTGTAGGCAGTGAATCTTCTTGCCCCCTAAGGAGGCCAGACTACATCTAGACCACACCTCACACATTTCCTTCTGCTGCTGTCTTTTCCCCTGCTTTCATCTGGGATTGAACCTGAGCCCTTAGGGTTTGGGACACCCAAGTCTATGTTTCTTTTGTGATTATTGTCGTGAACACTTGTGCAAGGGGATGATACCCTTTTGCAGGGAATTTTATATGAGACAATAAACCAAGGTCTCTCGTGTTTTACACTGTGTTACACATAATTATTTAGCACATGCAAAAAAGCCTACGGCAAGATAATTGTCCCTGGCAAAATTATGTAGAAAAAAAAAAACACTCTGATAGGGAAACAAATACAGCTGCCGACAGGGAAAAGAAAAAAATATAATGGATGGCGCTGCTCTTGTGGTGACGTGTTCTCCATGGGGAGAGCAGCCAGAATTTCACATAGAGAAATCTGCTGTGACATAAAGTGGTATAAAATAAAAAATAAGAAATAAAAGGTTCAAGCTCACCAATGCCTTATGTACGATTTGTTGCTTTGATGGGGGATGCCCTTGCTGCATTTAGCAGACGACTATTTTGCCCTGATGGCTTCCTGTGTGTGTACACAGTGCTGTTTGCACAGAGGGCCTGGGTTGGCGGTGTAGTCTGAGAAACAGGCATCGCCCCCCAAACGCTGCTCAGGTTAGGGGAGGGAGGGTCTGGCTTTGGGCTGAACTCGACCCCCAGGCCACTGGTTTTTCTGGGCAGGTCATTTTGCTTTTGGACTATCACCTGTGGATGACTGGTGGATGTCAGCATTGTACTTAGTCCTCTGTTGTTTGCAATGTATTGGTTCTTTTGAAAGTGTTCACACTTCGTTTTCCTTTTTTTTTGGTTATGATCTGATCATACTGTAATTGTAGTCTCCAATTTCTTTTGATTTTAGTTTAATTGCAAATAAAACACATGGCTGCCTTTGTGCATGCACACACATTATTACATACCCAGTAATGTTGGCTTGATGTGATGGTTACATAGTGCAATTTTTGCGACAATTAAAATACATTTTGGTGTGTGTGTGTGTGTGTGTGTGTGTGTGTGTGGTGTGTGTGTGTGTGTGTGTGTGTGTGTGGGGTGTGTGTGTAAAATATGGTGCTTCTGGGATAATTTCAACAGTGTGTTTGGTTTTCTATTTCTTGATACTTCATCTTTATTCATAAAATCTTTGTTTTCTTTTGTCTTTCAGCCAAATTACACCATGGACAATTCCAGCGCTGCAATAACAACCCCATTGTGGACTGACTCATGGAATGATACTACCACAGTGGACAGTCCTGTACGCACTACTGAAAAGTATTACAGACACTATGCTATCTTTATTGCTGGAAAACGATTATTGCTTTATATGCATCCTATCAACCTTGTGTTAGGATTCTTTGGAAACATCATGACCATGTCATCATGCGACCGATAAAGTCAGGTGACGCCACCATCAACCTCTACTTCATTGCTCTGGCTGCTTCTGACTTGATGTTTCTTCTAATGGCACCACTGCTGGAATGGATTGGTAACGTGTTTGATTTCAAGCTCTATTCCATACATACTATCACCTGTGAACTTACAACATGGCTGTACTTGAGTTGTCTGGTTATCAGTGCTTGGTGTCTGGTCTGTATGACTGTACACAGAGCACTGTCTGTTGTGTGGCCACATCGTGTCAACCTACTGTGCACACGCCAAAGAGTTCGTTTGTTGATCTTGGGAGTCATTCTGTTCTTTGGCTCTCTATATTCACATGAGATTTATGGTCAGTTTTTAATTTGTTCTGCTCAAGGTGACTTTTGTTGGTGTGGTCTAAAAACTGCCGACAAGATCTACATGTATTTTTATAGAAATATATTCAATTACATTGACTTTGCATTTTACAGTCTGTTGCCCTTCATCATCATGGCTGTGCCAAACATTGTTCTGATCTGGAAACTCAATCAGTCAGTCAAAGCAGCCGGCAAAGTCCTCAGCCAAGGAGATGCTGAACAAATTCAAGCTCGTGAAAAAGCAGCCAGGTCTGTGACAGTGACTGTCATTGTGGTGTCCGTGACTTTTCTGGTGTTGACTCTGCCAGGGTCCTTAAATCAAATCCTATTTTATTTTCAGTTATATTTTGACAATAGCGTGTCAGGCTATAAGGCAGCTCTGAGTTATTTTATTGGTATATTGTGTAATGTTCTCGGTGACCTGAACACGTCCATCAATTTCTACCTGTACTGTCTGACCGGGAGGAGGTTCAGGGAGGAGTTCATCAAGATCATGTGTTGTGGGAGGAACAGACGACGGCGTGGTGCTCATCAGTGACAGGAGATGTCTGTGAGCTGTCCACACCTCAGTCATGCTCACTTCATTCTGTGTTTGGACTTGAAGCATATGGAAGAAATATGTTTTGAAAAATGCTACCTCTACAGGTGTATATTTATCAAAACAGAGTAAAAAGACTAGAAAAAATGTTCGTAGAAACAAACCGGAAAGCATTCAGTGTGTGTGTGTGTGTGTGTGTGTGTGTGTGTGTGTGTGTGTGTGTGTGGTGTGTGTGTGTGTGTGTGTGTGTGTGTGTGTGTTTGTGTGTGTGTTGTTGTTGTTGTTGTTGTTGTTGTTGTTGTTGTTGTCTTCAATTTTACGTCTGTTCACTTTTAGTGATATTAGACGAAAAAAAAAAAAAAAAAAAAAAAACCACCCTCACCCCCACCCACCACACAAAGAAACTTGTAAAAACATAAAAACAACTCACTAACATTAATGCAACTATAACAAATGTCCTAAGGGACTGTAACAGAGACCTTTCACAATTTCAAATGCCAGTTTTAAATTATTGAATATACTGGTAAGGGAGTTTTCAGAAAAATGGGGCATGAAAGACTTTACACTCTTTCAGTCAAAAAGTATATGAGTATTAGTGATATTCTCACCACACAAACATTTACCATTTTTGCTGAATTTGGTTGTCAGTGCGTTTAGTTTCATTCTATAAAATAATGTATTCATTCTTCTTGACATGAAAACATTTACACATGTCTTTGAATGGTTCACAATTGTTAAATTATCGGTATTGATCGCAGTTCTAGTTAACAATCTCCCATTTCGCTGATTTGTTTCAATGACCTTTCTCCATGATTTCTGTTCTAGTAAGCTGTACCCCTCTTGCAAGGATAGAGGCACATGCAATTCTATTGAATCCAATTCATGTTTTGCACCTCTCTTGGCAGCTCTACCTGCCCACTCATTTGGAAAGAATCCAGAGTGTGAAGGCAGCCAACAAAAATTTACTTTTATCCCCTTTAAGGTCAAGAGATGTATGACATGCTTAATCTCCAATATAATTTTTGAAGTTTTCTTGTAACATGAAGATTTTAAAGCATACAACACCGACTTCGAATCTACACAAAGAAGAATTTGAAATATACATAATGGCAAATCAAGAATATAATTAAGACCCATTAATATTGCCACAAGTTCTGCTGTAAATATCGAGTGATGTTTACCAACATGGCATGATTTTTCAATTTTTAACGCTGGTATAACAAAAGCAGATCCTGTTTCTTGATTATCTAGACGTGATCCGTCTGTATAAATTTGTAAATGGTCAAAATATTTATGATGGATGTGGATCGGACATCAGAAACCATTATGTTCAGATTGTCGTTCTTTTCTTCATTAGACACCTCACTATCGAAGTGTGCTTTATTCATCTCCCAAGATGGGCAAGGTAATATTGCCTCTCTTGTATCCATGCTGTGTTGATTGACTTCAGAGTTTTGTACAAGATGAGACACGTATGTACTTATAGGCATTAAAGAGGATATAGATTTTGCTCTTTTTGGAAAATTAAATTCTGATTTTACTTCTATTTCTTCTGAAATAAAGTTTTCAGTTGTTCTCTTTCTGAGCACATATTTAGCACATGCTAGTTGACGGTAATCATCTAAAGGCAATATGCCGACTTCGTTATACATTCCCATGGCCGAGGCGTGGTAAGGCACACCAAGAGCAAGCCTGTATGCTTTGCAGTCTATACTTTGTAACTTTTTAAGTAAATACCTAGGAGCACTGAAAAAGACTTCTTGGCCATACGATAATTTTGAATGAATAAGAGATGTAGCTAAACTTTTCAAATTTAACGTATCTTGGCCCTAGAACTGTTTACTGACCATCTTCAGTAAGTTCAAGCATGTTTTTGCTTTAGTTAAATTGTGTTCAATATGTGCATTCCAAGTTAGCTTAGAAGTAAGAAAAACACCTAAGAACTTTATGGTATTTTTATACTCAATCATGTCGGCCCCAATTCTAAATGCTGGTAGCTCATCTGGATTACTGCTATTGTTAAAAAGCAGTGTAAGTTTTTTCTGTGGATAAAGTAAATCCATTTTCAAACATATACTTATCGACATTGTTTAGCTGGTTCTGATATACCTTTTTAATGTAGTTTAATACTCTTTTTGTTGTGTTCCTTTTCATAGAAACATTCATCCACATACATATGTCATCTGCATATTGCACCATGACGACTTCGTTTGACAATTTCATAGGGAGATCATGCAGCAAAACATTAAACAGTAAAGGTGATATAACAGAACCTTGGGGTAGTCCCATATGAAGAGATCTAAAACCTGACTATGATTTTGCTACTCTAACTTGTATTCTTCTATTAGTCAAAAAACTTTTAATATAATGATAGAAATGCCCAGAAAAACCTAGATTCTTTAGTTTACACAGCAGCTCAGCATGGCAAACTTGATCATACGCCTTTTTTATATAGAAATAAGTTGCAAGAACGTTCTTTCTTCTTGCAAACTGAATTTTTATATGCGTTGACAGTTTAACCAAGTTATCAATAGCATACCTATCATTTTGAAAACCTGTTTGATTGACCGGGACTATTTTATTTTTATCACAGAAATACATCAGCCTTTTCAGAATAATTCTCTCCATTAGCTTGCCAGTGTGTGAGGTCAACGCAATTGGTCTGTAGCTATTTTTGTCTGTTTGGGGCTTTCCATGCTTATGAATTGGAATGACAATTGACTGTTTCCAAATTACTGGCATAACACCTTCAACCCAACATTTATTGAACAGTTTATGAAGTAGAAAAATAAAGTTTACCGGTATATGTTTTAGCATGTCATTAGAAACTGCATCTAATCCGACAGATGTTTTCTTAGAAGAAAGAGACATTAAAGCATCTCTAACTTCTTCCACTGAAATTGCCGCATTAATATATGACTGTTGTCAGGGACTGAGTCGGTATACTCTGTTTTACATTCCTTTTCTGTTCTATAATTCTTGCAATTAAGTGACAAGCCTTCAAGACGCATCGATTTTGAAAACATGTCTGCAAACGCTTCAGATTTTTCTAAATTTGATGAAAATTCTTTGCTCTCTAGTCTCACTGGACAAGCTGGTAAACTAACGCCTCTTTTCATTTCATGAAATTTTTCCCAAACCTTTTTAAGGTCTTTATGGTTTGAAATTTCGGTTGTACAAAAAGATGTCCAAAATTGTCTGTTAGCCTGAGCTACAACAAGGTACAGTGATTTTTCGCTTGTTTCTGTTTTAAATTATTTTCTGATGTTTTATCTTTTAGATATATTTTATACATTAAGCGCTTATATTTAACTGCTTCCTCACAAGCTGGTGTCCACCAGATATTTCCTTGATGTTTATTTGTTTTTACCATATTAATGTGTGTGTGTGTGTGTGGTGTGTGTGTGTGTGTGTGTGTGTGTGTGTGTGGTGTGTGTGTGTGTGTGTGTGTGTGTGTGTGTGACAGAACCACCAGAGGTGTTACCATATATAAACTTTCTACACATTGCAATACTGCAACAAAATAGATAACATGTTTTATTTATTTCAAGAATTCTCGAATATGATCGGGTCACAAGTACCTTGTTCTTTAAAATTTAAACTGACACACAATGTCTGAAATAAATAGTCACAATAACAACCACAATCACAATAACCATCAATAAGATGCAATAAAGTATGATTTTTTTTGGCCTTAAAGACGGAGCATAAGGTAAAATGCCACGTGTTTTTTACTGTGTTCTGTTTCACATGTTACTCATTTCTACTTTAGCATTGTTGTGTGAATCAAGACAACATGACATTCATGGCAATAAGTTTGCCTGAATGTGTATCTGAATCAAAATCTAAATAAAAATTTTCAGGCACGTTTGTTTTAATTTCATAATACTTTTATTTATCAATTTCGTGTTTGTTTGGTTATTAAAGTTCAGCACAGTTGAAACACTGCTATAACATTCTTTTCATTGCTGAAGCAGACGTTCTGATTCACAATCAGGTAAAACACACTGTACATCACTGGGGATCATCCGGACCGTCGGTTGCAATTTTAGCATCGGATCCCCAAGCTCTTCTGGGAGCTTCCCTCTTCTGCACATGCAGCTGTCCTCCACTGGCTGACATCTCTGTAGGCACAATAAAAATCAAGTACATACACGAACGCCCGCGTGCGCGCGCGCGCGTGTGTGTATGTGTGTGTGTGTGCACAAAATTGTGTGTATGCGTGCGTGTGTCAATCAATCAATCAATCAATCATTTTTTTTTATTTCCAGATGGTACATTGAGTAAGCATCGATTTGCTTTTTTCCATCAAGCCATCTATGTGTATGTGTGTGTGTATAAGTGTGTGTGTGTGTGTGTGTGTGTGTGTGTGTGTGTGTGTGTGTGTGTGTGTGTGTGTGTGTGTGTGTGTGTGTGTTCGTGTGTGTTTGTGTTTGTGTGTATGTGTGTGTGTGTGTGTGTGTGTGTGTGTGTGTGTGTGTGTGTGTGTGTGTGTGTGTGTGTGTGTGTGTGTGTGTGTGTGTGTGTGTGTGTGTGTGTGTGTGTTTGTTTGTTTGTGTGCGGAAAATGTGTGTTCACGCGCGTGCATGTGCGAGTGTGTAGGCGCGTGCGTGCGTGCGTGCATGCGTGTGTGTGTGTGTGTGTGTGTGTGTGTGTGTGTGTGTGTGTGTGTGTGTGTGTGTGGTGTGTGTGTGTGTGTGTGTGTGTGTGTGTGTGTGTGTGTGTGTGTGTGTGTGTGTGTGTGTGTGTGTGTGTCTTCGTTTTATCGTCCATCCACTAAAAAGTGATTTAGACAAGTGATTGGGAAGGAAAAGAGATGAAAATGAATGTTGGTGTCTTTGTGTGGATGGACAGGTGAATGGAGTATAATAGAAAAAAAACAGGTCTAACCAGCAGAAACAGCTCGAACTATACATACATTTTTTTTTTTTTTAATAGAAGCAAGAAGACTTCAGTAAGATAAATGTCACAATATATCTCTGTGTGTGTGTACGTGCGTGCGTGTGTGCGTGCGTGTGTTTGTGTGTGCGTGTGTGTGTGTATGTGTGTGTGTGTGTGTGTGTGTGTGTGTGTGTGTGTGTGTGTGTGTGTGTGTGTGTGGTGTGTGTGTGTGCGTGTCTGTGTCTGTGTGTGTTTTATTCTTTTATGTCGAGGATAATGGAATAACCACTCAAGTGCTTTTTTTACATCCAGTCCCCGTGCGTATGCAGTTTTATAAATGTCATCTGTTCCCACCGGCACACAATGGCCTACTCTTACGAAAAGCGGAATAGGATTTAACGTTTGCGCAAGATGTTCTGGGTGCGTTCGCACATGAGGCCTCGGATTACAGTCTCGTCCGAAGGACTTTTAGGGGGAGTGGAGTAAGCCCTGATCTTAAGTCCAGTTAAATGTGTGTGTGTGCGTGTTTTCATGCGTGCGCGCGTGCGTACGTGTGTGTGTGTGTGGGGTGTGTGTGTGTGTGTGTGTGTGTGTGTGTGTGTGTGTGTGTGTGTGTGTGTGTGTGTGTGTGTGTGTGTGTGTGTGTCTGTGTCTGTGTCTGTGTGCGTGCGTGCATGCGTGTGTGTGTCTGTGTCTGTGTGTGTGTCTGTTTTAACAAGCAATGATTATCATAGGTAAAATAAAATGTTATTGGAACAAGAAAAAGGTAAAGTCCAATCTAAAGCAGACAGGCAACTGGACTTTGAAGCAAACATTCACAAATTCTAAGCATTAATGAAAAATCACTGAAAACATTTTCTAACGAACAATCGGGAATGCTGGGCAAATAGGTTTTTTTGAAAATTTACATTCAAAGATCAAATGAAAACTTGAAATGTCTTCACAACAGCACGTAACGCCTGTCACAAATTTTGTTTTAAATGCATTTAGCTTTAGTCTATAAAGTAACGAGATTACTTTCTGAGCTTTGCCAAACTATTATGTGTAAAATTTGAAACTATATTATTTTAGGTTAAAAGCCTTTACAACGTGATTTTTAGACTTGCTACCAAAATCTGAAACGAATAATTTCATTTCATTCTTGGATTCTTTTTCCAATAGATTGTAAGTCTCAGAGATTGAGAGTGGATACATTAGAATTATAGCTCTTTTCTCTTGTTTCGCACCCCTTTTGGCTGCACGATCAGCCCACTCATTATAATACAAGCCAAGATGAGAGGGAACCCAACAGAAACTCACATCTGTTCCTCTTAAAATCAAACAATGTAATACATGGTTAATTTGTCACAATTTAAAAAAAAACTATTAGAATGCAGTTTTACTGAAACAGAACTAATTGATTGTAGTGCTGATTTTGAATTAACACAAAATAAAACTTGTTTTGCAGGAAAAGGCAATTTATTGATATACTTTAGAGCCATTAGAATTGCCACTGGATCCGTAGTGTAAACAGATCGATTTTTTCCAAGATGGTATGATTTTTCAGTTTTAAATTCGGGGACGACAAAGGCTGCACCTTCTTGATGATTGCTAAGAAGTGATCCATCTGTGTAGATTTTT
>CM060349.1:238007-243007 GCA_030674155.1 Stramonita haemastoma
ACAAGTTATAGATATAAGTGAGTGTATCAGCTAAAATTGGTGCTGCGATTTTGATAATTTTCTCCATCCCACCATCTGGACCTCCGGCCTGCTAGTTTGTTTTTAATCGTTGGGGGTTTTATAGACTTCGGGAATGTTCAATGGTGGTAAATTCATGTTTGAATTGATATTTTTTTGATCTAAAAAGGTTTTCGTTTTTTAGAGAATTTTGTTCAACTTATTTTGTTTTATCAATGAGTCGGTTATGGTTGTGAAATGGGTATTAGGTGTCAGGAGAAATTTTTCTGATAATGGGGAATTGATTTGTTTTTTTGGTTAGTGATTGATATTTTTCCCACATTGATTTCGAATTTTTTTCCCCGATGAAGTCAGATTTTGAAAGTACTTTTTTTTACTTGCTCGTTTAAAAATAATTAACCCCTTTTTCCCCTTTGTACTTTGTATTCATAAATTTTTCCCCTTGTTTTAAAAATAGGTTATCTGATCCCCGGGCCTTCAGAAAAAATTTTTCTTAAAAACCATTCACCCCATTTTTTATGTTTTTTCTCGGGGTTTTTTTAAAGGGGATGTTTGTAAAAGAAAATTTAAAATTTTTCCACCAAAGGTAAGGGGGTTCCTGGGGAATCGTAAAATTGTAAACATTTTAAAAAGAGGAGAATTTGGAAAAGACCTTTTTTGGGAAATATTTTTTTTCAAATTTTGAAAAAAAAGGGTTAATAATTCTTATGTCCTTTTTTTGGGTTTTTGGTTTTCCTTTTCTATTCCATGTGACACTTATAGGAAGGGGGTTCACTACCCCCAAGGAAAATTAGGTATAAAAAATTCCTTATATTTTGTTTATTGTTATGTAAATGGGGTCAATTGGGGTTTTTGTACTAATGTTATTCTTGGGGTTTGGTGTATCAAAAATTTTGGGGGTAAGGTTATGGTTTTGTCTAATTTGTTTATCCATGGGGCTGATTTTTTGAGTAAGTCAATTGGGAAATCCCCAAAAAAAAAAATTTTTTCATAGGGTCAAGGATGCAAAAGGTCCTTTTTTGGGAAAAACCTTTTATCTCCCCCTTTTTAATTCTTTCAGAGGATTTAAAAGGGGGGGGGAAAATAAACCAAAATTTTTATGGTTTTTTTTTGGGGTTTGGGGAGTTAATTTAAAATTCCAGATTTTTTCAGCCTGATGGTTTTCTAGATCGGAATATTTTTTGAATTTTAATGCTTCATTGATATTTTACAAAAAATGCCAGGGGTTTTTTGGGGAGTAATGGTTCTTTTGTTTTTAATGTTTTTGGAAACCCGGGGAATTTAAAAGAAATGGGGAATCTGGTATATTGTTTGAAAGTCTGGATTGGGGTAATTTCCCAAAAATAAAAAAGGGTTTATCAAAATTTTGTATAGTAGGGTTTGTACCCCCGTTTTTTTGTTTAGTACTCTTTTTCCCCAATTTAAAAGGTGTCCAATACGCAGCCATTTTTCCGGGGGCCAGTTTTTGATGGGATAAAAAAGTTGAAATATGGAATAATAGGCAAATCAAAAAAAAAAAAATTAAAAAATATGTTAAAAATTAAAAAACAATATGTAAAAACCCCAAAATTCCAATACAGTAAGTAATAACGAACAGATGAAAAAAAAAAATGAAAATTTTAAAAAAACCAAAATTGAAAAAAAAAAAGAACCCCCCACAAAAACCCCCCCAATTTTACAGTAAAAAAAACCCCACTGATGAATAAAAAAAAAAGTTTTTCCCCAAAGCAAATAAATTCCCCAAAAAAAAAAAATCCACAGAGAGTAGAAGATGCCCTTTTATTTGGGTTTTTTTGGGAAATTTTTTTTCCCAAACCCCGCGGGATTTTTTTCTCTATTACAAGGCAATGTAGAGTGCCCCTTTTTCCCCGGGCCAGATAACCCCCACAGTGATTTATAGTGTCCCCCGGGGGTTCACATGCCCCTTTCAACTTCACAACAGGTTTTAAGTTTCCCCAATTTTTGGGGTTTTTGCTTTTAAATTAAAAAAATTTTGGGGAGTCACAGATAACCACAAAAGTGATTTTTTGTGCCCCCTGTGGTTACACAAAGCACCTTCAAAACCTTTTTCAAAAAGGTTTTTTTAATTCAAAAAGGGGAAGGGGTTTAGCTTTTTTTAAAATTACCAAAAATTTGCAGTCACTGATAACCCCAAAAGGGGGAAATTTAAAAGGGGTTTTCCAAAATGTGGTTTTTTGATAACCACCAAAAGCACCTTTTTCATTCCAACAAGGGTTTTTAAATTTAACATATCAGGTTTGGCCCCCCTTTTTTTGTTGTGTCCAAAAAAAAAGGAAAACCCCTTTCCCGGGCATAATCAATTCTAGTCCCTTTTTTTAAATTTTTTAGTATAAGGCAGATTTTTTTTTCCCCCCCACGCTTTAAATTTTAAAGAGTGTGGTAAAAAATTTTTTTTTTTTAATTTTCCCAAGAATACGTCCAGATTTTTTCATTTGAAGAATATTTGTCCCCCGGGCTTTTTACTTCAAAGAAAAAAGTTCTGATTTTCTTTGTTAAAAAGGGAATAAAATCAAAAGTAGGGTTGTTTTTTTTTTTTTTTTTAATTTGGCAGCTGATTTTGGCCCCCAAAGGGAACAGTATATGTAGTAAATTAAACCCCAAACACAAACCACACACACAACCCCCCAAAAAACACACACACACCAACCCCCAAAACACAACACACCACACAAAACAATTTTAAAAATTATTTTAAAAAAAAAAAAAAAAAAAAAAATTTACTTTTTGGGTTTATATAGGGGGGGGGAAAAAGGGGGGGGGGGGGGGGGGGGAAAAAAAGGCCCCCAAATTTTTGGGGGGGAGGGGTTTTAAAATAGGGGTGGAGGGTTTTTGGAAAAGGGTTTTGTTGGACTCTGGGGTTCCTTTTGATTTTCTCCCCCCCCAATCCCGGGGGGGGGCAGGGAGGGGGGGGGGGGGGGGGAAAAAATGGGTTTTTTTTTGTTTTGGAGTGAAAGAAAGTAATTTTTGTAGGAGTTTTTTTACTCAGGTAAGGGAGGAAAAAAGGGGGGATGGTTCCCCCTTGGGGGGGGGGGGAAGGGAAGGGGGACTGAAAAAACATTTTTGGGGGGGGGGGGCCCCAGGTTTGAGGTTTGCAAAAGGGGGGTTTTTTTGGTGTTTTGGGTTTGGGTCTTTGGAAGATGGTTTAAAAAAAAAAATCTTCATCATATTTCTGTCATGGTTGGGTTTGGGGAGGGAGGGGATGAGTGGATGCAGGGCTGAGAAGGAGTGGTAGAAAAGTAAAATTTTGGGGGGGTTAAAAGGTTTGTTTTTTTTTTTTGAAGAAGTCTCCCCTTTTTCTGTTAAAATTTTTTTCTGGGGGGTTTGTTGATAGGGAGGGGGGGGGGCTGGGAATGAGGGGGCGGGTTTTGGTTTTTTAGTGCCCCTTTTTGGGGTGGGGGGGGCCTTCTCTGTTTGATGCCCCCCCAAAACTCTCCTATTAAAGGGGGTCGGGGAAAAAAAATTTAAAAAGCTAATCGTGAAAATGTTTTTTTGGGGGAAGGGGTTTTAAAAGCATCTTTATATAGAGAAAAAAGAGGGGCTCCTTTTTATGTTCTGAAGACAGCAAAAAAGGTAAAAGAGCTGTATTTTCCCCCTTCCCCCTTTTCTACATCCCCAGGGGGAGATTTTTGTTGCGGGGGCGGGGCGACAGAAAATTAAGGGATGTTTTCCCCCTTTGCGGGGATTTTTTGGTGAGGTTTTTGGGGGTAGCCTTTTGGGAAGGGCAAAGGCACTGGGGAAAGTAACTTTCCCCTTTTGTAAAAAGTGATATTTTCCCTTTTTTTGATGTGGGGAAAGGAAATACAGTCAGTAAAACCAACATTTTAAAAGGGGCCCCTTTCTTCCCTGTGGATTTGGTGTTTTTTTGATTTGACCCCGTTGTCAGTTGGGCAATGGTGAATTTTGTTTTTCACATTTTTTGGGGGGGGGCCCCTTTTTGGTTCCCCAAAAAAGGGGGGCCCTGTTTGATACCTTGAATGGTAGAAAACCCCTTTTGAGGGTTGGGGGCCCCTTTTTTTTTTGGGTACAGTTTTAGTGGGTGAGCAGGGGGGCGGGGACGGGGTTCTGCTTTGGAAAATGGGGGAAAATTTTCCCGACTGAGGAGGGTTTTTTTTGGAAAAGGAGTTTTTTTTGGGGATGAAGGGCTAGTGGGGGGTTGGGGGGGGGTTTTGGGGGCAGAAAAAGGGGGTAGGGGCACAGGGGGGGTTTTGGGATTGGGGGGGGGGCAGGTGGGGATGGTGTTTTTTGAACCAGCTTTTTTATTTTTTTGAAGGGGGGGAAAACTTGGGGTTTTGCTTTTTTTTTGGGGTTTTAGCGTAAGTGGTTTTTTTTTTAGGGGAAATTGGTCCCTATTTCCCTTTTTTAAAAAATGTCTCCCCCTTCCTGCAGGGTTTTCACGGGGGGTGAGGGCATTTTCTTTTCAGAGCTTCCTTTCGACCCAAAACTACAAGAGGTACCATTTTTCCCCCAAATACAGTAAAGTTTGTCCCCCACTTTTGGGGAAAAACCCCGACTTGTGCTTGGTCTTTTCGGGTTTTTTTCTACAGGGGTTTTCCAGGCCCCTCTGCTCCTTGGGGGCTTCTCTTTTACGGGTTTCAGGATGTTGGAGTGGCAGGAGAGGGGTAAAGGGGGGTTTTGGAGTTTCTGCCCCCCCCTTACTGTTTCCATAGTGGGTCTTTTTTTGATTTTTTTTAGCAGTCAGGAGTACAAGGTTTGGCAAGGCACTTGAGGAAAAGGGGGGAAAGAGACACTGGGCTTGGGTGGACACGGGGGTGGGGGGGAAAGGGGGGGGGAGAGGGAAAAGGGGGAGGCGAATAGTGGGGATGGATGGGGGAGTGGAAAAAATTAGGACAGACAATGGGGGGGAGGGGGGTTGGGTGACACAATTTGGGGGGGGAGGGGGGGAGAAGGCGGGGGGGCAGATAGTGGTGGAGGAGGGGTTCTTTTTTTTCAATCACTACTGA
>CM060349.1:250507-265507 GCA_030674155.1 Stramonita haemastoma
TGCCTTGGCAAAGTCTACAAAAATTGCTCCAGATAATATGTTACTGTTGATATTCAAATGCCATTGCTCTATAAGATTGCTGAGTGCAGTATGACAGAAATGATTTTCTCGAAAACCACTTTGATTAGGATTAAAAATAAGTTATTTTCAGTAAAGTGTGACAGAAGACGTTGCTTTAAATGCTTTTCTAAAGGTTTAGATAAGGTAGATAAAATCGAAATGGGTCGATAGTTGGAAGGGTCATTTGGATCTCCGGATTTAAAAACAGGTACAACTTTGGCATCTTTTAAAACATTTGAGGATAGCAGCCTTTTTCAATACAGATTATTATAGATATATGTAAGATGTTCTGAGATTACTTGTGCAAATCTTTCAAAATTTTGCTATCTAAGTCGTCTAAACACACGGGATGTTGTTTGCTTTAATGAACACAACTCCTTGTGCACTTCATGCACACCGATATATTTGAAAAACAGTTTAGACTTTATTGATCTGGAGTTACAAAATTCTTGTAAAAGAGGTAATTCATTGAATTTAGAGTGGTCAACACTTACAATTTTTTCAGCAATAGTACAAAAATGTTTATTAATGTTTTCTGCAGATAGACCTGTATGTGATGAAGTGCACGATGAGGATGGTTTACCAGCTAACTGATTAATTGCTTTCCAAAGAGACTTAGGGTCCTTCTTAGATGTTATAAGCTCATTAAAAATATTTCTTTTTTGCAATTCGTTTCATGAAAGTCACTTTATTACGCTGTTCCTTAAATCTGTCATCTTTCCCTGTTGATTTTAGTAATTTATCTCGGAGGGCTATAGCTTTAGTGATTTCATCAGTTAACCATAGGGGTTTATCTCTAGCTTTAACTCGTTTGGTTCGAAGAGGAGCATGACTATTATATATTGATGAAAAGATACTATACCAAACAGCAAGAGCTTTGTCTGGGTCAGTAAACTGATAAACAACTGAGAAATTTGCTTTACATAAATCGGACAAAAAATCTTCTACATTAATTTTTTTATAGCTACGAAAAGAAATGTATTTGTGTTTGCATCTGGGGATTTTAGCACCTTTTTTGGACCAGGTTAAACATTTCAGGATAGTGATCGCTAAGACCATATACAGGTACAGACAGTTCAACAATGTTAGATGGATTGGTTGTATATATGTGGTCAATCAATGTTTCAGAGCGCAGAGTTTTCCTTGTGGGAGTGTTTACCAATTGTGACAGATTATACACTGCAAATTTTTTTTTTCCACTTGTCATTAGGCTTAAGCAGATCAATGTTGAAATCACCAAGTAAATTATTTTTGTTGAGTAGTTACAAACATCATCCATCATATGTTCAAAATTATCAAACCAAATTTATGCGTTCATCTGGGTTTCGGTACAAAAATCCTACAAGTATTGGTTTAGTTCCTTTCAGGTTTATTTCTAACCAGACGCATTCAATGCCATAGTTATCAATAAAGTTAATCTGACTGTAGTTTACTGACTGATGTATATAGACTATTAATCCTGTTTCTAATCTAGTCTTGGCATCTCGTCTGATAGAGTTATAGCATGGAACAGATACAATATCATCTGCCACAAAATGTGATAAAACCCTTTATTCGGAAAAAAAAAAAAAAAACATGAAAAGGACTATTTATATTTGACAAAATAGAGGGTAGGTCTGAAACTTTATTTAGCAGGTGACAATTATTTAAGAATCCTACTTTGAACCCATATTTTGTTAGCCAACCATTGGTATCGGGGACTTTTGCCATACTGTATACAATTAGTCAAAACAGGAAAAAACAATTCATTCACTGTAACAATCTTATTCTAAACTTACACAATTTTAGCAAAATAGACAGTACGAAGTTCCAAGTGGAGACAAAAAGTTAAATCAAAATATGCCCCCACAACTCTCACTCCACCAAGTACAAAAAAGAAGGAGCAAGAAGTCAAAAATATGGAATGGAAAATATCAGTAAAAGGCAAACTTGAATAAGCAAAGAAAAAAAAAATAGCAAGCACAACCACAAAGTGAATACAAATCAAGCTGCAAAATCTCAACCAGTCAAAAAATAACCTTGACTGTCCAGCTTTAAACAATATCCACCAACTCTGTCAGGGAGAATACTCCTGCCAGACCTTATGATTTTCAAACAGAATTAATCCCCTGTCCGAGTACCAGCCTGGCCCATATGATATACCTCTTGACAGCAACAACCTGACATATCATGGGAAACCCACAAAATAAACAAATAGATGAAGGGCAGCACAGGAGCCCCTTAAATAAGAGAAAAAATAGCATATGTTGCAAGTATTTATTCAAGTTTTAACTTTAACACCATGTGCAAAATAACAGCTTAATCTTTATTATCAAATTACAAACACTGCAACATGTTCATTTTGTTTCATGCAAAAAAACAAAACAAAAACACACACACACAAAAACACAAAAAAACCCACACACACACAAACACACACAAAAAAACCCACACACAGGCTATGCTTAAATTTACATGTAGTAGACCCTCTTAATATGCTCTCATTTGGGAAGCTAGGTTCATTAAGTGCTGAGCATATTGACCAGCAGGGTTGGCTGAAAGCCAGTTGCCAGTATCAGCACTTCCGGGAGGGTAAAAACCTGGAGTTACAGTGTGAAATGGAAAATTTGCCTGTTTAGGAGCAAAGTCTCTAACATGGAAACTGTAAGGGGAGAAAAAGTCAGGCAAGGGGAGTCTGGGGTAGGAGGTATTTGGTGCCATATAGTTAGGATAAGACGGAAGAAGGGGGTGTTGTGGAGGAACAGCTGAGTGAGCATAAGGAAGGTGCATGTCCCTGTCAATCTGTGGTCTGCAGCTTTCAGCACCTGCAGGTGCGTCCCCTGTACGTTCCACTGACCAATTTCGTGGTCTGGACATAGAGGACGGATCCTGAATAGAGTGATCCATCCTGTTCCCAATCAGAGAAGGGCTGTTTCGGGAGGGCAGAGGGGGAAAATCACGTGCAGATGACATAGATGGAACACTTAGGTTCCTGGAGGCACCTGTCCTACTGGGTTCGCCCCCAAGCCAATGCTGAGGTGTTTGCTTTAAGTCTCTTGTGTTGGACACAACATGACGACTACGGGGCGCACCAGCTTGCTCTCCAGGAGAGTTCTCATTGTGACTGGGTGCAAAGGTTCGTGCATGTGGCTGGTGAAGAAACTGCTTAAAACTGACTGCAAGACGGGCTGTGCCTTTAATGCTAGGATGAATGACATCATTGTAGAGAGCTTGACGTGGGGCACCATTAGGAGTAATGAAAGTTCTGAAATGGTCAAGCATATCAGTATGCATACTGGTACAGGCTTCGTGCAGGTTTCTGTTAGATGGAGCAATAGAATTGTTCAGTTGGTGCCTTCCACGAGCTGGAAGTATGGAGCTGAAGGTGATACAGGCTCTGGGAAAACAGTTCTTACATAAAGAGATGGCTTTTCTCCAAGTCTGGGTTGTGATAGGACCACTAGAGCAGTCGTTCACACCCACATGCACAATAACTGTGCTGACTTGGACCTGTGGTGCCATATCTCTGAGCCACTGAATCAGATTGGAGAGGGTCAGACCTTTAATGGAGACTTTAAATACTGAGTTAGTTGGTATTTCCAGTCTTCTCGGATTAATATACTTAATGACAGAGTCACCAATAATGATGGAGGAAGTTTCTACAGGAATACTGACATTGCTCAACACCTGTTCTGGGTTATCTGTCTTTTCTGTGAGATGTTGTTTAATGTTGAGACTGGTTTGCTTCCTGACTTTTGGGACTATAGTATCTGTGTTTGAAGAGCTAGGAGTTTGAGTTATATGCTCCTGATCCTGGTCGAGAGTTGACAGTATCCCATATCGGTTTTCAACAGGGATATTGACTATTTCGACCTCTGTGCTTGATGTTTGAGGTGGGGAGTTATCTTGTGAAGACTCCTCCCCAATGTTGTTTACAGAAGGATCAACAGTGTTGTCCCATACTGCTGTGGGAACAGCTGACAGAGGTGGCAAAGGATCACCAGATGCCAGTTCCTCTGTGTCTTTACCGCACACAATTTTATCAGTTACAGGTGTGGCTGGTAGGTCACACTGTGTGCATACACTTTTATTTGGGGGTGATTTTTGCTTAAGCTGTCTTAATTCAGAGTGCAATGTTCCTAGACATGTTTTTAGTGAGTGATTTTCCTTGACCAGACTGTTGATTGCTGCATCACATTTAGCCACACTAGTCTGTACATCATCAATAACAGAAAGAACTGTTTTAACCTTGAGGTCAATGTGATGCTTGAGGTCATTTTTTATAGAACATTTACAGTCTTCCAGATGAGAGAAAAATTCAGCCTCTTGGTTAGTTTGTCTGGTAAAGATGAAGTCAATTGTTTATTCAATGGTGTGCAGCTTTTCAATCAGTGTTTTGTTTGCATGTTGTGAAGGACACAAAGTTCGTCTTCGAAAACGCTTGGGCTGCTTCACCAGTTTGGGTGTTAGCTTTACACTTTCTGTTGTGTGAGGTGTTGCTGACACTGGGTGCAGACATAGTGTTAGGGCTCAAAGTAGGTTCAGAATGTTCATTATTTTCCTGACCATCATCAGGGTTGTCAGTGGGGATAAATTGGCTTATTTCAGTATTGTTGGTGAAAGGAGATGCAAGGGAAGTGTCTAGCATGAAGTCCAATAGAACATTATCATGTAGAGACTCCTCTGCTGTAGCAGAAGGGGGAGGAGAAACTCAGACTCGAACCAGGGTCGTTTAATTGCCAGCGCAATGTTCTGACCACTAGGCTATCTGTCCCGAGAGAGAGAGAGAGAGAGAGAGAGAGAGAGAGAGAGAGAGAGAGAGAGAGAGAGAGAGAGAGAGAGAGAGAGAGAGAGAGAGAGAGAGAGAGAGGAGTGATTGATTGATTGATTGATTGATTGATTGATTTACTTATTCTTTTATATTGAGGATAATGGAATAAGCACTATTGTGCTTTTTTTTACATCCAGTCCCCGTGTGTATGCACAGAGAGAGAGCTAATCTTAATTGATGCATATGAGTGGGTTCTGCATATAGCTAGAGGAGCTAGACTGGTATTGTTGCAGTTTTAAAAATCTTTTACTGACTATCTTGAATCCATGACATTGGCTTTTTGTCCTGCTCAGATGAAATAAATAGTTGTTGATTTGAACTGGATTTTACTTGGCTTTGTTTAACCTGATTGTGACTTTTTTTCCTGTGACTTTTTTTCCTACTCAATTTTGTGACATTTTTTCTGTGACTTTTTTTCCTACAACCGATCCATTATAATTATACTCTACGCACGAATCAGACAACGAACACTTAATAACACAAATGAGGAACTTCAAAGTGTTAAATTTACAGCACCATTTTTTCACAGATTAATCCATGTATATCGAGCAACTCGGTGCAGTTATTCACATTCAGATATAAACTCTAGTTTAGATTTTATGAAAACTTTTGTCGCATTAATCGGAAAGCGTGGGTTTCTCAAATACAGAGAAATAGTAGGCAGCCTGAGCCAGCCTGCCTGCTGTTCTTTGGAATTTCGCTACCACAGAATAATAGAGCCAGCGTTGCACTAACTAGGCCTAAAGGGTAAGATTTTGGGAAGGGTAAACTGCCGTGACTTCATCCTGTGTTTGGACTTAAAGCATACGGAAAAAAATATTTTGAAAAATGCCACCTCTACAGATGCACATTTTTTTTCAGAATAGTGGTAAGAAACTCGCGTAGAGCATGGCAGCAGAGAGTCCTCAGAGGAGAAACCCCCTTCAAACAAGTGTTTCGGGCCTTTTATTTTCCTTACACTCTAGGGAGGCCGGCCCACAACCAGTTCATGACTCTGGATGTCTCTCTGCTGCCCCTTTATGTATGCGATGATTTCTGACTCGAATTTGAACCCACAATTTCTGGATATGCACACTTTTTTTTTGGAAGGGGGGGGGGGGAATTAGCCACCTATGGTCAACCATCCATGTCCTGGATGAGCTTGGCACTGCTTAACCTTCAGTTAATTGGGCGAGCACTCTGCCAACTGAACTGGGGGGACTCTCAATCTTATAGTGTTATTTAAGCCTTATGTAGTTCACTTTCTGTTCCTCCTTGACCAGATCCAACTTGAACATCTCTCAGCTGCTTCTGTCATGGCTTTCAGGGCTCTGGTTTTTTTCTTCCCTGCAATCGAGAGCTGTTTCATGAGGATGTATGCAGATTCTCCAACAACCCCCCTGGCTCCGATTTCTACAGCAAGGACTTTAACATGACAGCCTCCTTTCTTCAGGCTGTTGGCCAGATTTGCATATTTTTCAGTCTTGTAGTCGTGAGATGCCTCCATCCTGTTCTCATATGGAACAGTCAGCTCTATCATGATCAGCTGCTTGGTTGAGTGGGAGTTGACTACTATGTCAGGTCTCACACCACTCTTCCTGATTATCTCAGGGTGACTGTTCCATTCTGGGAGGTCTGCAGTGCAGAGTAAAAGGAACAGAAAAATGTGTATAGAATCAAACAGGAAAGCGCTCAGTGCGGGGGTGCTTGCGTGTGTATGCATGTGTTTGCGTGCTTGCGTGGGTGGATGCGTGCGTGCCTACGTGCGTGCGTGCGTACGTGCGTGCGTGTTTCTGCGCCAATATTTGGACACTGTGTTGTAGTATCTTTCAGTGATAAATGTTTCCATGTTAATTGTTAGGCAGCTTAGTTTAATGAAAGGGTCGTTGGTTTTGTATAAATATTTCGAGATTATGAGAAGAAAAATTGCAAAGCAAATTCTATATAATTTTTTTTAGATAAGAATGCATCAGTCATATAACCACCAGAGCTGCTAGTGCAATCACTGTATAAAGACTTTCTCTAAAATTAATGGCCATACCGCTACAAAACAGAAGACAATGTCAGTTCACTCTGTAAATGTGTCATGTATGATCAGATCACAAGAAACTCGCTATTCAAAATTTCAACTCACACAAAGTTCCATAACATGTACACACAAATAAACTAACATATCCACCAATCATAACTGTCCACCAGATTCAATAATGTTTGTGTGTTATTATGATTTAATTTTTAAAAAAAGAAACAGTATCACGTTTTTGTTTATCTTCTTCACATTTTAGTCATTTCTACATCGGCAATGGCAAAGGATTGTCATTACAACATTATGCTACTTTTATTGAGTGAAGTCTGCATCATTTTCATGACAATAAAAATATTATCAATACAAATCAAATCAGACAGGCCAGCAAGCTTCTTTTTAATTTTATTGTACTATTTTTCATTTATGAAATTCTTATTCGATTATTAAAGATCAGCACAGTTGAAACAGTACTACAACATTCTTTTCATTGCTGAAGCAGACGTTGTGATTCACAATCAGGTAAAACACACTGTACATCACTGGGGACCTTCCGGGCTGTCGGTTGCCGATTCTTCCACTTTATCATTAATTAAAGAGGGGTGCTTCCCTCTTCCTCACATGCAGCTGTCCTCCACTGGCTGATATTTCTGTAGCACAAAAACATTAAGGCAAACTGATCTCTGTGTGCGTGCGTGCGTGCGTGCGTGCGTGCGTGCGTGCGTGCGTGTGTGTGTGTGACTGTGTGTAAGTGACCACGCGCGCGCGTGTGCGTGTGTGCGTGTGTGCATGCGTGCGTGCGTGCGTGCGTGTGTGAGAGAGAGCAAGTGAAGGTATGTTTGTACGGGTGTGTGTATATATATATATATATATATATATATAATATTATTGCTCTCTCTTCCCTCCGTCGTCGTGTCAAGACGTATTGAAGAAGAGCTCCAGTGTGCAGCCAAGCGGAACATTCACCTATGGCTTCAGTTGTGCTGTTATTGCAGTGTTAAAGTTATTTCAGTTATTTCAGTGTTCCCCTTTATTTCCTAGTCTTCAGTCTTCAGTGTTGCCGTATATTTCACATCAGTTTTGTGCTTTTATCTGTGGCTTTAATTGTGTTAATTGTGTTCCTATCTTCACATGTTCGCATTGCATCGCATAGGCCTAATGGTTCTTGTGTGGTTTTCTTCTGTGCTCCTCCTGAGGTGTTGAACATGTTATTTATCTTCAACAAGTAAGTTTTTACCTATAAATAGCAAACACATTGAGATATAGGCCTACCTGATACATTTATCAATATGTAAAAAAAAAAAAAAAAAAAAAAAAAAAAAAAGGAATACAGTAGGCCTAACCAATAGCTTCAAAATAAAATGAATGTACATCACTAGGTTAATTCATTAGGCCAGGCCCACGGCTGCCAGGCCCCGTCAGGGGCTAGGCTTTGGCCGTAGGGGAACCATGGCGTTACTTGATCTGTAAATTAATTCGGCACTAGGGACACTTAGGGACTTCATAGGGACACATAGGGACTTCATCATGAGGCCGACTACACGGTCCATGACAAGGGACAGTATTTTTACTACACATAAACTAGAAGAAATCCAAAATACTCTGGACTCAATCCAAAAAAAAATCGAATGTATACACACCCGCATGCCTCACTGGCGATATACGCTATTTCATAGATATGTAGGTAAATATGCCCCACACACCTTTCATTCAACATGGACAGAATACAGAGCAAAACATGAACTCTATGATACTGAAGATGATATCGACTTTACATCCCCCATCCCGTCAGATCTCTTTCAGTCAACCCTAGAGATACGAACAAACCAAGGCAAGCTCTTAAAAATACACATCTACTATACCACCAACTTAATTTTAGTGCAGGGAAAGGGCTGTCATGACTGGATAGACAATGAGTTTGAAAAACTGCGCTCCATAGTAGACTACTTAGCATCTAGTGAGGATAGTACAAACATGGCATGCATTAGTGAAGTAGAACAAGAAAGTGATAGGATTAATAGGAATAGGCTGTGTATCACCAAGGAACAGGAGGACAGTACAGGCGACCAACACTCCTTGCCTGTTGACACCTCTTCAGTTACAGCTGAAGAGGATGTGTTAGCCAACACACCAGCTGTCTGTCAACCGTCATCCCACTCAAGCCAGCAGATTGACTCAAGTCAGCAGACCACTGTCTCCACCACCACAACAGTTGGGCCTCAACCTGGCCCCCTTGAAGAGAAGCCGGACACTTCTCTTACATCACTCTCCCCCTCCAGTCCCATCCTCCATCTCTTGTCTTCTCCCTCTTCCCCTATTGCTGCTATGCATGACTGTATTCAACATAGCACGGAGCAACATGCCACCACCACCTCCCCTCCTCCATCTCCTTCCCCCTCCCACCCCCTTGATGACGGAAGTGACTCTGCAATAGGGGAGACCAACTCATCCTCCCCCACTCCCTGTGAACCCTCCATGTCTCAGTGCCAACTGGAGGGGACAAACCATACCTCCCCCCTCCAAGCTGCTGGCCACAACCAACAGTTGAGTGACAGAGCGACAGTGACGGACGGTGATCCTCACTCCACATGCTGCCATGACAACTGTGTTTCAAGGGCAGAATTTGAAGCTGTGACACACTCTCTGCAAGCAGAGATCACAGCACTCAGAGCTGCATTTTATGAAGCCAGACAGTCCTTTAAAATAGAAGTTGATCATTTGACCACCCTTTCCAAAAGACATACCCCTTCAAAAAATATGTCCCTCGCCCAAACTCCCCCCAAACAAGCCTAACCCCAAACTGAAAAAAGTCATCCAAAGCCTAACTGTCCCTCAGATCAGAAAGCATCCTCTCCCCCCCTCTCCCTAGCCATAGATATTTCTGCTTCCAAAGATAAAGAAGTCGGTCTCCCTGCAAATAAAGACCCCCCATCTTCTCCTACTAAAGACCCCGATCACTCCCTTAAAAAAGTCAAAATAAACAACAATGCATCCAAAATCATTCTAGGTGATTCCTCAAATTAAGGGAATAGACATTTCGCGGACAGCCCCCCCCAGGCAGCTTCTCACAGAAAGTGTGTGTCCCTGATTTAAGGATCGGGGAACTTTCAAAATGGCTCAATCAGCAACTACCTGCCACTAATGTGAGGAATGCCACTATTCATGTTGGGATGAATGACTGCCGGCTGCCAGCAACGTCCGAAGATGGTGGCATTGGCACTGAGACGTGGAGAAAACCTTCTCTCCCAATGCCGCCACACCTTCCCCAAAGCCACACTCCATGCCTCCGCCATCATACCAGCCAGAGGCCGTCACATCCTCAATGCTGTCATTGCCCCTAGCAACAGAAAACTACAGTGGGCATGTGACAGCATGGGGGTGAAGTACATCGACCATTCAACAGTCTTCACCACAACCAATGGAGCGCCTCGGTTGGCCCTGTACGGTGACGCAACCCACCCTCAAGGAAAGGCACGGCAAGACTGGCTCTCAATCTGTTTCCACCTAGGCCGGAAACTTCAGGCAGAGGAGCAGGGCAACGGAGAAGCCAGCTGGACAGTGGGAAAACATCTCTACTACCCCGTCCTCCCTTACCACATCTGTCCCACCCCCAGCCTGCCCAACTAGGCCTATGCCCTAACAACCCCCCCTCCCCACATCCCACCCTCCTCCCACATCCCACCACGGGGTCGCAACCAATACGATCATAGGCCTACCAGCCGCCAGAACTCGTTGCCTCGACCACAGGCCTCCTCTGCCCCCCCAAAAAAGTCGCTCTGCCCCTCTCCCCTCACTCCCTCATAGTCACTCCTCCCCTCCCCTTTCCCAGAGCTTGATCAGGATCAATATGACATAGTTTCCCTCCCTTACCAAGCTCTAAGAATTTATCCAAATCATCGTATTTACCAAGTAATCCAGATACCCCTCCCACCCCTCCCTCTAATCAACTTCCCTTCTCCAATCCATTGCATAACAAATCGGAAGACCCTTTTTCCAAGACCCAAGATTTTCAAATGTGGTACCAAAATGTATCTTCCAAAAGACCCCCTTATCCATGGTATTCAATGATGTACCCTCCCCCTCCACCTTGGCCTTCTTTATGCCTCCCCTCCCTCCCCCCAAATTTTTGCAGTCCCGGCCTTAGGACTTTCTGGACAAGAAAGACATGCAACAGACATAAGCTACTACTCTATGTTTCTTTATGGTTTTGTTTTGCCTTAAGTTAACTTTAAAATGATATTTTATATGTATGTACATGTATGTTTAGACTTGTGTGTATGTATGTGTGTGTATGCGCGCGCGCCTGTGGTGTGTGTGTGTGGTGTGTGTGTGTGTGTGTGTGTGTGTGTGGTGTGTGTGTGTGTGTATATGCCGTGTGTGTGTGGTGTGTGTGTGTGTGTGTGTGTGTTTTGTGGTGTGTGTGTGTGTGTGTGTGGGGTGTGTGTGTGTGCGGCGCGTGCCTCATGAGTGTGTGCCTCATGTGTGTATGTGCCTCAGGTGTGTATGTGTGTGTGTGTGTGTGTGTGTGTGTGTGTGTGTGTGTGTGTGTGTGTGTGTGTGTGTGTGTGTGTGTGTGTGTATGTGTGTGTGTATGTGTGTGTGTGTGTGCAGCGTGTGTGTGCAGCGTGTGTAGGCTATATGTGTGTGTATGGGCGAGTGAACGCGCGCTTGTGTGTGTGTGTGTGTGTGTGTGTGTGTGTGTGTGTGTGGGGTGTGTGTGTGTGGTGTGTGTTGTGTGTGTGTGTGTGTGTGTGTTTGTGTGTGTGTGTGTGTGTGTGTGTGTGTTGTGTGTGTGTGTGTGTGTGTGTGTGCGCGCACGTATCAGTGTTTTTGTGTTTTTTTACGTTTAGAGCGAATATATGTGTGCGTGCGTGTGTGCATGTAATGTGTTGAGTGTGTGTGTGTGTGTGTGTGTGTTGTGTGTGTGTGTGTGTGTGTGTGTGTCTGTGTGTGTGTGTGGGGGGGGGGGGGGGTATGTCTGTAGGTGTGCATATAAACTACCTGTAGAAATTAACCTTTTTACCTTGATGAATACCTCTGTGGACCTGGTGCCGGCAAATGAAACATTAAGAATTGTCAGAAAACATTCAACACTATACCTACAGTGCTGAAAAACGCTGTGCTGAAATGACTTTATTTATTAGTACTAAACGGTGCTTTTTCGGAACAATCTAGATTGTGAATGCATTCAGTGACAGTTTTGGATCGATTACGATTGTGAATGCATCTAGATTGTAAATGCATTTAGTGACACCTGTGCTATAACTCCAGTGCTATTTAGTGACAGTTTTGGAACGTCTAGATTTTGTGAATGCGTCTAGATTGTGAATGCCTTTAGTGACTCTTGTGCTGTGTTTTGCAAACCTACAAACTGAAGGTTATCCAAGTTAGGGGATGTGTTTTGTGATTCCCTGCTGTGTTTTGCAAACCTGCAAACTGAATTATTCTGAAGTTATTCACAACCGTGGATGTGTTTACTGACTTCTGTGCTTGTGTTGTGCTAACCTTCAAATTGAAGAGTCTAATTTTGAAATGAACAAAGACAGATGGAAGGGACCACAACAGTGGATTTAAAATTAAAAAATATATATATATATATATATGGTACTTTTTTTTTTCTTTTTTTTTCTTTTTTTTTCTCCCTTGGATATTGGAAAACAGCATAAACATTTCTCTGCGTGTTTGTGTTTCCTGTAGAAAGTGTGTCCAGAAGACTGATTTGATTACCTAACAATATTCCTAGACCTGAGGATATTGTGTATACTGATAACTGTTTTAGGATATAATATATCTCAACTGGTAACAGTTAAAGCAAGGCTTTTATTAGTACTATACTTGCTCTTTTAATTTGTGCAGAAAAAAACTGATATAGTTTTTGTAATTGCATATTCACTTATTATCCATTCCATTGTATTTACTTGATCAGTTTAAGTTGATAGATATTGTTTCCTCAAACCGTTTTAGAATCATTTGGGAATTTAGTGATCATTATTATTAACTTTTTTTTATTTTTTCTTCTTCTCCTTCTTCTTCTCTACCTTTTCAGCAACATGGCTCCCTGTCAGAAAACCTGGCCACAAAAAGATGGACTACGTATTGGTCATTTAAACATTAACAGCATTTTAAACAAGCTAGCTGATGTACATAGTATCCTACACAACTCAAATAAACCATTCAGTTATTTGGATTTACAGAATCCAGAGTTTCCAGTTTGGTATCTGATAAAGAAATCCATATACCTGGGTTTAGAGCAAATCCGTAAAGACCCCTCTTCCTCCAAAACAACAGGAATGTTGTATATATAAATGAATCCATAAACTTTAAAACGTATTCACCATCTTGAAACCCAACAAGTAGAGTCTCTATGGCTAGAAATACAACTCAACAAAGTAAACCTATTATTGTCAGATTTATATACAGAAATCCCTCTGAGAGAATTGATTGGGTTGATAGATTTTCCATAATGATGGATGCGGCATCTTTGGATGCTAAAGAAACTTTTACTTTTGGGAGATTTTTTAACATGAATTCTACTTAAACCCCACCCTTTGTGGATAAACAATTAAATTGCTATAATCTCTCGCAAATCATTGACACACCAACGCGTTTAAAACCTCCTCCAGTGCAAACTCTCATTGACATGTATATGTACTAATAAGCAAAATATCAAAAGAAATATGTGTTCCTAATTGTGGCTGCAGTGATCACTTCCTATCTGTTTCACATGGAACAAAAAAAAGGAATACAAATTCCCATAGCTGGTCACAAGGAAGTCACTTATAGATCATTTGTTAAATTTGATGAAAATAAATTTCTTGCTGACTTGCTAAATTCCTCAATTAATCATGTTTACAACTTTACAGACCCAGAGAAAGCCATATATTTTGGCTAGAAACATTTAACCAGTCTATGATAAACATGCTCCTTTCAAACCGAAGAGTGAAGCATGCAACACAACCTAAATGGATGACAACTGAGATTCTAAAAGAAACTTATTTAGAGATGATCTACTAAAAGCAGGAAAAAAATAGGAGAATTTAAAGAACAAAGAAACAAAGTAAACTCATTAAAAACGTAAAGCCAACAAAATATTTCCAAAATCTTGCCTCATCGAAACACAATCATAAAGCTGTTTGGCAGGCTATCAATCAATTAACCAATAAATACCCAACTCAACCCATTGCTAATAAAATTTCCCCAGATGATCTCAACATTTATTTTACCACCATAGCCTGAAACAGTTATAAAACAAGATGAGACAGAATTAAACTCCTTAGAAGAGCTAAAAAGCTTTTGCTCATCAAAAAACATTAAATCAAAATTAAAAATCCCTTTCATAAGTGTTTCTGAAGTGTTCAGATATCTAAATAGCTTGAAACAAAATAGTATAGAGGACCAGATGGTATTGACAGTAAAAATTCTCAAGTTAGCAGCTCCAATCATCTCTGACACATTAACTTATATTTAAATTTATGCATTGAAAAATGCTATTTTCCAACACAGTTTAAAATAGCTAAAGTAATTCCTCTCTTTAAAAGTGGAGACCATTCAAAGTCTTGTAATTACAGACCTATTTCTAATTTTTTCAATACTATCAAAACCGTTGGAAAAACACTTTCATAGACACATTTATCACCATCGTGAGATTCACAATCTTCTAAACAAGAATCAATCGGGTTTCAGAAAAAGTCATTCTTGTCACACTGCTCTTACGAACCTAGTTGAAGTTGGCTAACTAATTTAAATGACAACAGGTTCTGTGGTGCCCTTTTTGTTGATTTTGCAAAAGCTTTTGATGTAATTGATCATAAGCTTTTATGTAAGAAGCTGTCATTGTATGGGATATCAGATAATGTCCTACAACTGTTGAAATCCTTTCTTGGAAACAGAGAGCAATATGTGTGTATCAATAATTCCAAGTCCTGTACATTACCAGTCAAATATGTTGTTCCCCAAGGCTCAATACTAGGCCCACTTCTATTTTGTATATATGTCAATGACCTTCCACTCCATATCAAAGACCCATGTCAGCTTTTTTGTGATGATACAACAATACATACTATCCACACCAACATAGATAGAATATCAGTTTCATTACAAAAAAAGTATTGACTCTCTTGAGAAATGG
>CM060349.1:270507-283007 GCA_030674155.1 Stramonita haemastoma
CAGACCTGGTGCTGAACCTCAACTCACCACTCAGCATCATCACAAAAGGCCACCATGCACAATCAGTCACACCATGCAAAGAAGCAGGCAGCAGAAAGACAGACAGGCAAGTGGTCATTGTGACCATGAGGGTGTCTTGAAAGCGCCGTTCTTGGCTGACAATAGCTTCCAACATCTAGACAGAGTGGAGAGGGAAGCAAGTCAAACACAGAGTGGAGATAGAAGCAAGTCAAACACAGAGTGGACAGAGAAGCAAGTCAAACACAGAGTGGAGACAGAGGCAAGTCAAACACAGAGTGGAGAGAGAAGCAAGTCAAACACACAGGTACACATAGCTGTGTGTCAACAGTGTATCAGGTGTCAGCCACACCAGAGTCACTGGGTCTGCCAGGTGAACCAGCAACACACAGCAGAGCAATGTGTCTTCTTTGGTGGCTTTGTGTTTTTGTTCCTCTTCTAGAACTCTGGGTTCACCAATGATCACATTTTGCTTATGCAACTGCTTTTTACCCACAATGACAGTTGTCACATTCCCACTTTGGGGATGTTTGCTTGGTATTTTTCATGTTTCATAACCCACCAAAGGCTTAGATGAACTACAGGATCTTTAATGTGCATGATATAATCAGATGTTTTGCATCTGCATATACAAGGAGGAAGTTAAAGTCCTGGCAGGTCTGCACTTTAAGTTGACCTGGGAGATGGTAAAAATCCCTCTTTAATTCTACAGATACCACCTAGAATTGAACCATGACTTCATGGACCCGAGGGATTGAAGTCAAACCACATAATAAATCAGCTAGTGTCTGTTTGTGAGGTGTCTAAGTGCATGAAGAACAGACCACTGACTGCACAGTTGAAGGTTCTGATACTGGTACTATGAAATAATACATGTCCTCTCTGACAGACAAGTGTGTACAGCATCAATTGCAGGACAGTCAGAGAAGCATGCGGTTTGAAAAACTGTGAGACAAGATTCCGGCAATCAAAATATTGTGATGTTTGAATCAGATGACATCGCCCTGGAATACTCTAGCAACCTGAATACTGGCAAAGAATCAGAATGCATGCACTGCTACATCAAACAATACTCTAGCAACCTGGATACTGGCAAAGAATCAGAATGCATGTACTGGTACATCAAACAAGAAGAGGAAAACATGTTGCCAGAAGAACGTGTCAGATTTGCCAGACTTGGCAAAGGGAAGCAGCGTCCTGACACCCAACACACAGAGACAGTGGCACGTGTCGAACAGGAGTGACAACTTCTTTGGGACCTGAACAGGTTTACTTACAAATGGGTTTACTTCACTGCCTATATAATTGACACGCGAAAAACTTTCTGATATGGACAATACTAATTACAGCTAGTTGCTAGACCTGTTGTCCATCTTGCAAAATTATCGTGTTTGTTTATGGATTAAGTCATTCCCTCACTTGTGCTGTCATGGGCATGGAAAATAATCATGGACATTGTTGTTTCCCTTTGCAACATGTGCAAAGATTTTTCATTCATTGTGACTTTATTTCATTTAGTTTGACTGTATTGTAAAACAGTGTTTATCATGTTCCCCACCCCCAGAAACATTAGACAGTAGGAACATTCAGTGATGACAAGAGAGTGACGTCGTTTTATATCACACTGCCAATGTGAACTTGGGGGACATTGTTTGTTGAAGGTGACACTTAACTTTTGATTTCTCTATTAATTATATTTCCTGGGGATAGATGATCCAGCGTTCAGGAGAAAGCAAGGTCAGCTCAGTGTATCTGCTCATAGCGTTAAGAAGAGAACGTGTAAAACACTGGTGACTTGTTCAGTGTACAATTGTTAAGAGGAAACAGTCATAACAGGTAGACCAACACGGCTGATAAACAGACAGGTAAACAGACAGGACGGATAGACAAACATGTAAACAGGAAGGGCTGAAAGGTAGATAGAAGGAGAGACAGGCAGACAGGTAGACAAACAGACAGGTAAACAGGCGGGAGTGATAGACATGAAAACAGGAAGGGCTGAAAGGTAGAGATAGATAGATAGATAGATAGATAGATAGATAGATAGATAGATAGATAGATAGATAGATAGATAGATAGATGGATAGATGGATAGACAGGTAGACAGGTAGACAGGTAGACAGGTAGACAGGTAGGCAAACAGACAGGTAAACAGGCAGGGCTGATAGGTAGACAGGTAGACAGGTAGGCAAACAGACAGGTACTAAGACTCACCCAAGTCAGCCTTTACCGCAGCTGTTGACACCTGGCCCACAATGGAGATCATCAGGAACAAAACCATCATTGTCTTCACGTCCATGGTTCTGGGGATACACACACAGGGAACACTGTAGCCAAACATCTTGAACACACTTTATAAATTTGATCCACTTTTTGCAAGAGCAGGCTATTGTATGCCAGTGGGAAAGGACGACAACATTTTAAAACAGCATGCACATGGGGACTGAACATGGAAAGCACATGAGTGTTTATTCCATTATCATTGCCATGAAAGAATAAATAAATCAACCAATAATTGAGAGATAAACAAAAGTCTTCTGTATATAACCCCCCCCCCCCCCCCCCCCAAATGAATATGTAATGCATTCACTTTAGTGTTGTAAAAGCAGTCACCTATGAGGCAAAATCTCACAAGTGGTGAACCTTGGAGCTCTAGCAAAGGAACAAACAAAAATTACAATAACTTGTCACTTTAAAGCATTCATTTGGGCTACATGAAGTTACTCATTGAAAATCATACAGAGATCCCACACTGTAGTACAATCAGAGGAAAATTTTATTCGTATGAAATATGCTAAATGTCATAGTAAGAAAACAATTGCTCAGGCAAAAAACAATTATTGGACAACATTCTGTATTAATGAAGTTTCAGAATCCAAGGACATGCATAAAGTTTGGAAGAAAGTTACTGAAATGAAAAACGGATTTCAACTCCCATCGTTTCCAATCAAATTTGAAAAAAACAGATTTCCAAGCATATTTGAAAAAGCAGAAGCCTTTGCTACAATGTTTGCAGATAATAGTTCATCCTTAAAGCTTCAATCAGACATCAAAAGTTATGACTCTTCAGAAAAGCTAGACAAAGTAGAAAATATATCATGTAATGCGGATTATTTGAATGCTCCTCTTCAATATGATGAATTTATTGAAACCTTAGATTCATTTACTTTTAACAAGACAGCAGTTGGTCCTGATGGTGTATCTTATCAAATGCTGGCCCATATGCCTTTAAAATGGAAAAGACTACTTTATTCATTTTTCCAAAAGTGTTGGATAAATGGCACTCTTCCTAGTATCTGGAGGCAGTCTATAGTAGTTCCAATCCTTAAGAAAGGTAAGTTGAGGTCATCAATAGATAGTTATAGACCAATTGCTCTTACTTCACATGTGGGTAAAGTAATGGAAAAAATTATACATAAGCGTCTGTTTCATTATTGTGAAAAGAATAATGTTATCCCAACTAATCAGGCTGGCTTTCGAAAGGGGAGATGTACTTCTGATCACTTAGTTAAATTAACTCACCAGATTAAAAAACAATTTGCCAGAAGGAAAAGTGTGTTAGCCACATTCTTTGATGTGAAAAAAGCATACGATAGAGTCTGTCATGAAAAATTGTTGCATAAATTGAAGAATATTGGTATCAATGGAATGTTATATAAATATCTTCACAATTTTTTATCTAATAGATCAATCTGCACTAAATTGGGCTCAGCTTACTCATCCTATAAATCTATCAATTTAGGTATACCGCAGGGATCAGTACTTGCTCCCATGTTGTTTTCTATTCTTGTACATGATCTCCCTAGTTGTTTGTCAACTAATACTCAAGTCGTTCAGTATGCTGATGATATCGCAATATGGATAAATACTTCAGTTAGGAAAAACACCAAAAAGAGAGTTACCAATTATGTTGAACATTTATATCAAGATGAATTAAATAAATTCTGTAGCTTTATGAAGGAAAATAAGTTAGAACTATCTGCAGAAAAAACATGTCTTGTGCTCTTTAATAATGGTGAAAATCCATCAAAATTACCAACCCTAAAATTAGAAGGAACAGTGCTTAAGTATAAACCATATGTAAAATTCTTAGGCGTATTTTTAACTAGAAAGTTGAGCTGGAAGATGCACACATCGACCACTTAATAACCGAGGCTAGAAAAAGACTAAACTTTTTAAAAGTAATAAGTTTTCAGGCATGGAGTCAAGATACTAAAACACTGATACATTTGACTCAATCTTTAGTACGCTCAAAATTAATCTATGGACAAGAAGTTTATTTTTCTGCTGCAGATTATCTGCTTAAAAAATTACAAAGTTTAGACAGTAAAGCCATAAAGATAGCACTTGGTGTTCCAACACATGCTAAAACAGCTAATACTTATAAAGAAGCACATTTGTTATCTCTTTCTGATCAACGAAGATTGGCGGTATCAAAGTACGTGATTCGGAGTCTATCTATTCCAAATTCAGTAAAAGATGAAATACTTATGGATCAAGACACTGATTATCCAAAACGAGCATGTGATATTTCATTTCTGCTGCCAATTAAAAATTATACTAATTCATTAATGAAAGAAGTTGGCATTGACATAGCAACGATTCCAAATTTACCGATGGTTCCCCTAATGCCTCCGTGGGAACATATTTCAGCTAGCTTTGACATTGATTACACGGATGTAAAAAAGAATGAAGATCAAAATCTTCTCACTGTTGATGTAAAAAGTCACATTGAATGTAATTATTCCAATTATTTAAAAGTGTATACTGATGGATCTGTATTGGAATCAGGCAGAAGTGGCGCAGCATTTGTGATTCCTGCTTTAAAAGTACAAAAGTCGTTTCATTTAGGAGAACATTTTTCCATTTTTACGTCTGAATTATTTGCAATTTTTATGGCCTTGAAGTTTTTGTCTGATATGGCTCTTGATATTAGCCACATAGTTTTTTGTGTTGATTCAAAAGCAGTATTGCAGGCACTAAATAATTGGCAAGGGAAAATAAGGACGGATATTATATTTGAGATTAAATTTTTGATACATTGTATTGCAAGTAGAGGGATTCAGATAACTTTATGTTGGGTCCCTTCTCACTGTGGAATTTATTGGAATGAGTTGGTTGATTCATTAGCAAAACAAGGTGCCTCTGATCGTAGTATTGAAACGTTTGATTCCAATCTTGTATTGTCCTCCTATGAAATTAGTGCAAGATTGATGAATAGAATGCATTCCAAAATGAAGACATCACATTTTGAACGTATCTCATGTTCACGTAAACTAGAAATTTTAATGTATAAACTGAGGTTGAATGCATGGAATACCAAATATTCTAAAAACGTGTCATGTTGCTGTTCTCAACCTCTTTCAATCCACCACTTATTGTTTGATTGCCCAATTCTTATTGACCTTTTTAAAAGGAGAGGATTAGATATTAAAAAAAGATATGCCACTGTTCAAGAAGTTTTGTATGACTCTCAGCAGTTCATAACATCAGTTGCTGAGGTTATATATTCTTCCCCAGTAAGATCTCTTCTGTAGTTATATATATATATATATATATATATATATATATATATATATATATATATATATATATATATATATATATATATATATATATATATATATATGTATGTATGTAGTGTTATATATATATATATATATATATATATATATATATATATATATATATATATATATATATATATATATATATATATATATATCTCTCTTTGAGAGAGAGAGGGAGAGAGGGAGAGAGAGGAGAGAGAGAGAGAGAGAGAGAGAGAGAGAGAGAGAGAGAGAGAGAGAGAGAGAGAGAGAGAGAGAGAGAGAGAGAGAGAGAGAGAGAGAATGCGGGTGTGTCTATATCACCAAGTAGTGAAGGACATTAAACAAAACAAAACAAAAACAAAACAGAGATCCCACACACACTTTAACATACACAGACTGCACACTCATTGATAAAAAACACATAAATTTTAATATGAACATACTTACAGAGTACACACAGAGACTGGAGGACCTCAGAACTTGTGACTGTGTGAGATTGTCGTCAAAGCTCTGAAGAACTGCTTTGAAGATGGTGAGGTGAACTCTGCATTTCCAAAACACATTAAATTTAAAAAGTATATCAAATACTGGAGACAGTTATACATGTATACTCTATGTTATTTGGTTCAACATGTATAGTTAACATGAGAAAATGAACAAACAAGACTCAGCAAATACCAAATGTACCTTGTTCTAAACCAATGTTATATATGATATTAAATTAAGAAATGACACAATTCACCATCTAGATATATAGACAAAATGTCCAAACTGCTAGTGCATGTAGATCTTGAGAGAGTCTGATTCTTTGGACTGACAATTTGTGTTGAATGTACTAGGAACAGTGTGGACTTGATGAGGGCATCGGAACATGAACAAGTGTTTTCTCACACACAAATGAAACCACCCACAATTACAAATGGCCAGGCAACACAGTGGTTTTTGACTGAGCAAAGCTATACACAGAGCAGTCTGATATCAATGTGTCTTGTAACATCAAATGCAGAAATGCTTGATAATTATAATGAAAGAAAAGGATACATAGGGCATTTATATCGCAAATATAGAACATAGAATTGCACAGGTAGAGAGGAGATACACATTATGAATACTGGCAATCAAGAATCATCTGAAAAATCACTAACAATACTTAATACATTTAGACAAGTTTGTAGTAAAAGAGAAACCACAAACACAATAAAATAACATGAACACAAGCAGCACTTGAATTTGATCTGGAATCTATTAAAAAAAATAATAATAATAAATAAATAAATATAAATAAAAGAAACTTTGTTTGCTTGGACCTTACAGACAAAGGAGAGAAAATCATAAGGAAAAGATCACAAAATTCAGGGAACTATTCTAATAGGGCTGAGAAAAATGCTTACACCTTTTTAAAAAGTGACATTATTGGAATAATTTATTTGGTCAAAATCAGTGCACATACTCCTGTTATTTTCAAGCCCACTGACTTCTAATATCTTTCATAAAAAGGACTAAAAGCAACGTACTTAAGGTGCGTCTGGAATAACAAAGAGGAGAGAGTTATCTCAAAGACTGTAATAACAGATTTTCAAAAACAAGATATTAACTCCGTCAAATTCAAACACAGGCACTGACACACTCAAATAGACATAAATTGGCCTATTGAAAGCTATCACACAGAAATATAAACAAATGCTTCAGTAACCTTTCCAACAGAGAATACACAAAAATAGATTATCTGTACAGAAATTTGGAGGACAACTCCTTTCAAAAGCATGTGTTACTGGCATACAATATTATGTTATCAAGTCAAAGTACTGGCTCACATAAAACTCTGCCAGAATATTGTGTAGAGAAAATGAAGGCCTGAATATTTCCTTCTACTTTTGTGGTTTGGAACAGAAAGAATCCAATAATTTCAGTTTTCATCAACAGAAATGGAATGCTCATAGTAGTTTATGATTTTATCAACAGATATAACGCAAAAGGCTATTTTTTTTATCCTGCAAGAGAGCGCAATGATTATTTAAAACTCATTTTTTAGAAGATTCCATTATGGGTTTGTTTGCAAACAATCTTGTTCAACTTTCAACGAAGCTGTAAAAATTATTGTTATTCCATATCAAGAAGGTTTGCCTTTTTGTACTCTAATATCTTAATTAAGGATAACCGGAATCCTAACTGCTGTTAAAAATGAGCTCAAAAATTTGAATGCAGTATTGCATGAAATACCTGTTTCACTTTTTTGAATAGATCTATTGTTGAGAACATAAAGTTAGATGGCCTCAAATGAGAACTATTCACATAATTATTGCTACTGATGTAGCATTGAAAGAAACTGGATTCCCTGAGTCATGTTGATAGGCTTTACAAAATAGAGAGAAACAGAATGTTGTGTGCGTTTTTTTAGGTATAAATTTATAACACATGTTGCAAGTTACTGGGTGTTTTTTTGACACTGTAATATTTATCTACTGAAGACTTGAGTTTGACAAAATTAGATAATTTTATTAGATGTGATAAAGAAGTTCATATTGACAACACTGTTTATCACATAACTCATTTCAGCAAGTAGTACATCACCAAGATTATAAAGGAATCAATCTGTATCAAAGCACTTAAAGCATGGTACAAGACAGAGAAATGTTTAGCAAGACATAATCAAGATCAAATAAGTTCAAATGATTTTTACTGCATAAATTCATCATACATGTATACTTGAGGACTGAGATAACAGTAAGATACTCTATATTTTTCTGTAGATGAGTGTTGTGTTGGGTTTTATACCACTATAAGTCCTTTCCAGGCTTATTTACTCAGTCACAATGCAAATTTAGAGACAATATATAAAGTTAGTATGATATTATCAGTATGACAGCTGCAGGAAAAATGCTAAGAACAGCAGATGCCACTTTTCATCACCTTTGACCTTACAAAGTGTTGGATCTCCTGAACAGGAGAGGTCTCTTCCAGCTGCTGAAGATGAAATGTTGCCCCCAAGGTTGCTCAACCTTACAGCTTCCTCTCAGAATGACATGAAGGAAAATGTATGCTATGCTGGAGAAACTTCTGATCAGTTTGCAATCAAGAATGGTGTGAAACAAGGATGTATTCTTGTCCAACCTTATTCAGCATTTTTCTTCATGCTGATAGACTATAGCTTCAGACTCTACATATAAGTAGTCAATCTTCGCACTAAGAGTGATGGAAGGCTGTTCAACCTGACCTGTCTGAAAGCTAAGAGAAAAGCACACTCAGTTTTTATCAGAGAGCTATTGTTTGCCAATGATGCAGCCTTGCCCTCATACTCTGCAGAATAGCTACAGGAGCTGAAAATCAGCTCGTCCTTGCCTGCATGGAGTTCAAACACAATGATCAGCATCAGAAATACCAACGTCATGGGTTCAGATGTTCCCGCACCACAATCAGTCTTTATGGTCAAGGAAGTGCATGAACACATGGACCAGTTACTCTACCTGTTCTTCTTTATTATTGTAACCTGTCTCTTGACAAGAAAATAGATATACACATTGCCAAACTGTTGAACTGATTTCAAAACATGACAATAAAGTATTGGCCAACTACAACCACATCCTGAGCAAAACACTTAAGGTATACTAAGTCAGTAAGTGTGTGGTCTCATCACTCTGCTGTATAGCAACAAAGTCTAGGCAAAAATAATGTGCCAAACTGGACAACCACCAAGAAAAGTATCCCTCTCTGCTATGTTAAATTCTTAGCATTACTTGGGAAGCCAAAGTCACTAACACATCTGTTCTTGAACACGCAAACACCCTCAGCATGAACCCTTTGCTTTGTCAATACCATCTCTGTTTGATTCAACATGTAGCTTGTGTGCATGTGTGTGTGTGTGTGTGTGTGTGTGTGTGTGTGTGTGTGTGTTGTGTGTGTTGTGTGTGTGTGTGGAGACTAGTTAAATACCAGAATTTTCCCCCCAACATTTCTGTCCCTTTAAGCCAGATTTTTCTTAGGGTCTACCATCTGTTAGAACAGTGACACATGTTCAGTGATCACTTATGTTTATTTTCCAACAGCACCATGGCATCACTTACACGTTGTTTATTTTCCAACAACACAATGGTATCACTAACACACTTTGTCCATACTCACAAGGTGGTGTAGCAAGTTGAAGTGCTCAGCTTTCTTTCAATGGTCGAATGCCTCATGACTCTGCAGGTGACAGGCCTGGCTTTTATAGACATCACCAGGCATTCATACACTCTGGCATGCATGAGCAAACATATCTACGCCTGCACATTAAAAACATGGACAAAGAGTACAAAAGGACATGTGTTATGAAATACTCATAGACTGTGTTTGTATTAGATTATACCTTTTTTCTTTACTTTTTTGTTGCAATGTCTCCCCACTACAATGATGAAAGCACCAGCAGCGAGGGAAAAAGGGGGGGGGGGGGGGGGGGGGGGGAAGGAACGTCAGTCACTGGTCTGACCTTGTTCTCCACACACTGAGAAGATCTGATTGGTCACACACAGACTGACACTCCAGCCCTTCCACTGATCCCTCCCCCTTCTCTCCCCATTATATCCCGTCTGATATCACTGTTCTTAGGTAGGACCACAGCAGCCGCTAGCCAGTAAAGCATAGCCGAAAGTGACAAATTCGATCCACTTTGCACCCAAATTTCTCCATCCAAATCTAAAAGAAAGCTCAAAAAAAATATACTAGTAAAAAGTTTAATGCATTAACTTAACGTCTGTAATATCATTGTGCAAGAATGATGACTGGATAAGTGCGAGCGATGTGTTTAATATCGGTAAAAAACTTAAGAACTCGCCACTACGGGAGCCTCACTGGCTGAAAACGCGACTGGGTGAATTTTCGAGCTTGTCTTCCAACACGATCTCTGACCCCTTGACTACACAAACGTATTCATAGCGCATACCATTAGAAAGAAGAAACTCTCCACTAACGATTCAATTGGAGACATTTTAATGAATTAAAAAAAAAAAAGTATTATGGTTTAAAAATACCCTACATTTTTCGGAAGTCGTACAAATTTTCCTATTAATTGTACAAAAAATTCCAACACAGCATTAAAAAGCTCGTTTTTTCAAGAACAAAAATATCATTTCAGTTCATCGGTTATTTCCGTTAATGACGTCTCAGTCTCATTTGCATACAGCACTCCCCTTTTCTAACTGACCAAAATGGCGGGCCTTAGCGGTCTACACATCAATGCTTTAGACTTGCGAATGTCGATAGAGATTTTCGATGTGTACAGCGCATTTACATTCACATCTGGAGAAGTGAATGCTGTGCTTTTATTTTGTACGTAGTTACTATCGAATCTCGATTATTTTAGATCTAAAAACTTATCATGATCGCAAGTGATCGCAAGTTTATCCGGACTGGGATTCAGGGAGCAAAGAACTAGGTCATCGAGGGGTGCTCTCATGATTTATGAGCTCCCGTGAAATGTTTCAATTATAACAATAAATGAGGGTGATGATTCTGTTCAAAATAGTTTCTAGTAGTGTTTGTTTTTTTTTCTTAGGATCTGTACTTTGTTGTATCATGCCGAAATGTTCGAGGAAACATCGTGAAAACAAATGCAAGAATGATAACTCTTGCCTCAATCTAATTTCTAATACATATTTGGCCGATTTTGTTTACCGTTTGTTGTGTCTGTGTGCATGTAAGACCGCATTTTTAACAGACATAGTGATTCAACAATTAGAAAACACTCATGAATGCATCCATTTAAATTCATGCAAAACAAAACTCTTTTTTTTTTTCTGAATCAGAGCATACAAGTGCTAATCAAATTGAGTAAAACTTTGTTCTCTTTTGGTTTCACATTTTAAACAGTGCGTGAACTTTCTTCACTTCTTTTTCATTAAGTTGTTTTGTTTTGTTTCACCAAACATGTAGTTAGAAAGAAAAAAAACACAAGAAAAACTGAAAACTTTGTAATCATTTTATTGTGCACAAAGAAGCATATTCAATACTAACTTTTATCACACACACACACACACACACACACACACACACACACACACACACACACACACACACACACACACACAAATACAAATATATATATATATATATATATATATATATATAAATATATATATATATATATATATATATATATATATATATATATATATATATTACACACACACCACACACACACACACACACACACACACACACACACACACACACACACACACACACACACACACACACACACTCATACCTCATATGACATTTTATGGATTCTTTTTCTTAAGTCTGAAATAATAGTTGGTGACATTGTAACTGATATAAGCTGTTTTTTTTGTGTGTTTTTCTTTTTGACACTATATGATTTTAAAAGACTCTAAATGTGTGCATGTACATAGGAGTATACGTGCTGAGTGGATGAGCGCAAACCGTGTGTGTGTGTGTGTGTGTGTGTGTGTGTGTGTGTGTGTGTGTGTGTGTGTGTGTGTGTGTGTGTGTGTGTGTGTGTGTGTGTGTGTGTGTGTGTGTGTGTGTCTGTGTGTGTGTGTGTGAGTGTGTGTGTGTGTGTCTGTGTGTGTGTGTGTCAAGTCAAGTCAAGTCAAGTCAAAATGATCTTTATTGAGGGTAAAAGATTAAGTTTACACAACTTTTTTTCATCCTGCCCTCACTAAAAAAAATCATAAAGATGACTTCTAAAGCATGCAAGGACAAATATCAACCTTGTTGAAAAACTCAAGTAAATGAGGATTTTTTTTACAACAAATCTCTCAAGATAAAAAACAACAACAAAAAACCCAGACCCAAGACAGTACAACATAAGCTCACGTCACACATACAAATGATAAAATTACAAAATAACATGGGCATGAACAACAAACATCCAAACGTGAGGTAGTATCGAACATAATCGTGGACTTACAGTTTGTCCATCAAATGTCTCTTCAA
>CM060349.1:288007-298007 GCA_030674155.1 Stramonita haemastoma
CTGTGGTGAGTTTGTGTCAAAGCCTTTGGGGTTGGAGGTTCCCGGGGAGGCAGTCGTTGGAGGGACGTTGTGGTGGTCGCCACCTCGGGTGGGTGACTCACTCAGTCTGGCTCCGCGACTGAGCTAATACTGTCGTCAGTAAGTGACTTAGTAGGTTTTGTCCTGCGTGTGTTAGCTCAGAACAGGCACCCCTGAAAACCACCAAAGTGACCAAGTAGCAGTGCAGGGCCCCTCTGGCTGGTGTCTCCACGGCAGTGCGGCATTGAGAAACTCCCTGTGGACTTCTAACTTCGAGGATGAGACAGAACGAATCTGGGTATGGCTGTGGCGGGGAGTTCGAAATGAGCGGCGTGCGAACAGCAGGACAGAGACGTTACAGATGAGGTAGCACGTAGAACATCTTGCGCACACGTAACTTTATTTATTTATTTATCATTTATTTATTCTTTTATATCGATGATAATGGAATAAGCACTCATGTGCTTTTTATTTTTTTTATTTTTTACATCTAGTCCCCGTGTGTATGCAGTTTTGTTAATCTTATCATTTGTTCCCACCGGCACACGATGGCTACTCTTATGAAAAGGATTTAACTTGTGCGCAAGATGCTCTGCGTGCGTTCGCACACGGGGCCTCGGTTTATAGTCTCACCCGAAAGACTTTTGGGGTGAGTGGAGTCAGCACTGATGTTAACTCCAGGAGAAAAATCTCCTCGACCGGACTCGAACTCGGGTCGTCAAATTGCCAGCGCAATGTTCTGACCACGAGGCTATCCCGACCCTTATTCCGCTTTTCGGAAGAGAAGGCCATTGTGTTGTGGGAATGGATGATAACATTTACAACTCTGAATTAAACGTGCATGAGGGCTAGATGTAAAAACAACAGCAACATACGAGTGGTCATTCATTATCCTCGAAATAAAAGAATTCGTATAGAACATGATAATAAATTAGAAAACGTATAAGATCCTGCAGAGAAAATAAATCCCTGAAACTGATCCCTTCATGGAAATTTACCCCCCCCCCCCCCCCCCCCTTATTCTTGGGATTGGGACACTTGGCTTTTCCATATTTCTGGAATGATTTATTGGGAAATTATCTTTTAAGGGTGTGGGGACATTTCCTGTCATTATCTTGAACATCATGATGCCTTTGTTATATTTTAGTCTTTGGTGTAGGGGAAGAATATTCAACTGATTATAGTACACTTCTTGCAAGGTTGTTTTCTTCAATAGGACCAGTTTAAGACCACGTTTATACAGGCTAAGTAACGGTTTCATGGTATTTGCACTGGCAGAATCCCACAGGGTTGCTGCATAGTCTATTGAGGATTGTATATAAGCTTGAAAGAACAGTTTCCTTGAGTTGAAGTCAAGAAAGTGTTTAATTTTATTCAACTGGTAAACTTTTTGGGACAAGTATTTGCATAGATGAGATATGTGGTAGAACCAGCTGAGATTTTCATCAATTGTTATTCCTACTACTTTGTGGTGAGAGGTTTGTTCAATTGCTTCATTTTTTATGTAAATTTTAAACAGTAATGTGATAAATTCTGTCGCTTTTGTCTGGTGGTGATAAGCATGCATTTTGTTTTTGGGGGATGAATAGACATGTGGTTTTGTTCTGTCCATTTGACAAGTTCGTCAGTGCTTTTTTGTAATATGGTTGCAAGATAGTCAATGTTGTTATGGCTCGTATGTATGGTTGTGTCATCAGCAAATAGTTCACATTTGGAATGGATATGTAAAGGGAGGTCATTAATGCCATTAATGTTTGATAGCCAATTGTCTACAAGACTGATTATTGTTGTATGACACGAGTGCTTTTGTCTAAATCCAGACTGATTAGGATGAAGTAAGTTATTTGTTTCAATATGATGGACTAAGTGTTTATTCATATGTTTTTCCAGGGGGTTTGAAAGGATAGGTATAATAGAGATTGGTCTATAGTTTGAAGGATCTGAGGTATCACCAGACTTGTAGATGGGGATCACTTTAGCACATTTGAAGGCATTGGGGAAATAGTTTTTATCAAGGCAGAGGTTGTATATATATATGTTAGTGTTCCTGTGATAACTGGAGCTGATAATTTTAATATATTGCTGTCTATTCCATCAAGACCACGCGTTTTTGATTGTTTGAGGTGAGTCAGATAGTTATAGACCTCTGAAACAGACATGAATGGTAGGTGAATTTTTGAAGGTATAAGCTTTTCTTGGCAGTATTGTTTTAATTTATTGAGGTCATTGGATTCTGAGTTATCATTGCTGATTACGTTAGAATCAGCAATGATAACTCAGAATGATAACTCAGAGAGAGAGAGAGAGAGAGAGAGAGAGAGAGAGAGAGAGAGAGAGAGAGAGAGAGAGAGAGAGAGAGAGAGAGAGAGAGAGAGAGAGAGAGAGAGAGAGAGAGAGAGAGAGAGAGAAGGCAAGGCAAGGCAAGGCAGGGCAAGGCAAGGCAAGGCAAGGCAAGGCAAGGCAAGGCAAAGTATTTTATTCGAGGATAATAGATAAGCACTCGTGTGCTTTTTTACATCCAGTCCCCGCCCTTTTCAGGGATACATCAAGTTGAGAAGATACTAAACAATAAAACTTTACGCAATACCGAGAGAGAGAGAGAGAGAGAGAGAGAGAGAGAGAAGAGAGAGAGAGAGAGAGAGAGAGAGAGAGAGAGAGAGAGAGAGAGAGAGAGAGAGAGAGAGAGAGAGAGAGAGAAGAGAGAGAGAGAGAGAGAGAGAGAGAGAGAGAGAGAGAGAGAGAGAGAGAGAGAGAAAGGTTTATTTGTGTAAGCAAGATGCCCATTCACAAGGGGACAGTGGGAGGGGGACAGGGCACAAAACACATATCATATACAGAGAACTTAATACATAATAGCTCCAAAAGTCATCATGACATGGAATCCACAACATGGTTACAGGGTACATTTAGAAACTTTTTTCATTAGCTTTTCTCTCTCTCTCTCTCTCTCCTCTCTCTCTCTCCTCTCTCTCTCTCTCTTCTCCTTCTCTCTCTCCCCTCTCCTTCTCTCTCTCTCACTCCTCTCTCTCTCTCTCTCTCTCTCTCTCCCTCTCTCCTCTCTCCTCTCTCTCTCCCTTCTCTCTCTCTCTATCTCTCTCTCTCTCTCTCTCTCTCTGTCCTCTCTGTGTCTTTTCTGCTGTCTCTCTGTGTCCCTCTCTGTCTCTGTCTCTGTCTCTCTGTCTTTCTGTCTCTCTCCTCTCTCTCTCTCTCTCCTCTCCCCCTCTCTCTCTCTCTCTCTCTCTCTCTCTCTCTCTCTCCTCTCTCCTCTCTCTCCTCTCTCTCTTGTCTCTGTCTCTGTCTCTCTCTCTCCTCTCTTCTCTCTGTTCTCTCTCTTCTCTCTGTCTCTCTGTGCTCTCTCTGTGTCTCTGTGTGTGTGTGTGTGTGTCTCGTCTCTCTCTCTCGCTCTCTCTCTCTCTCTCTCCTCTCTCCTTCTCTCTCTCTCTCTCGTCTTCTCTCTCTCGTCTCCTTCTCTCTCTCTCTCTTCCGCTCTCTCTCCTTTCTTTCTCTGTCTCTCTATGTCTCTCTCTCTCTCCTCCTCTCTCTCTTCGTCTCGTCCCTCCTCCCCCCCCCCCCCCCCCCCTCCTGTCGTGTCTCTCTGTGTGTGTGTTTGTGTGTGTGTGTGTGTGTGTGTGTGTGTGTGTGTGTGTTGTGTGTGTGGTGTGTGTGGTGTGTGTTGTTGTTTTCTCCTCTCTCTCTCTTCTCTCTCTCTCTCTCTCTCTCTCTCTCTCCTCCTTCTTCATCTCTCCTCTCTCTCTCTTCTCCTCTCTCTCTCTCCTCCTCCTCTCTTTCTCTTCTGTGTCTCTCTCTGTGTTCTCTGTGTGTGGTGTGTTCAATCAATCAATCAATCAATCAATCAAATTTTTATTTCCAGATGGTACATTGAGTAAGCAGCGATCTGCTTTTTTTCCATCAAGCCATCTATCGAAAGAAAAGAAAAGAAAAAAATCAAAACAATAGCAAAAATCAAATCCTAAACAAAACAAAAAACCAACAAAAAACAAAGAAGAAAATCCCTAGCAAACAAAAAAAAACCAACGAAAGAAAGAAAAGGGGAAAAAGCAAACAAACAATTAAAACAACAACAACAAACATTTCACCAACATTAACTTGCTAACATGATTTCAACAACTTTAAAATAAAGTATGTCTATAAATAATACAAGCAACTACTATAACAACAACCAAAAGATAAAAATAAAATAAATAAAATAAACAAATAAAATAAATAAAGAAAAATTAAAAAATATTTTAAAAATCTACTCGAAAGCCATACACACATATGCACATACACCCACACACCCATACACACACACACACACACACACACACACACACCACACACACACACACACACACACACACACACACACACACACACACACCCGTGCATCTACACACACACACACACACACACACACACACACACACACACACACACACACACACACACACACACACACACACACTTACACACACACACACACACACACACACACACACACACACACACACACACACACACACACACACACACACACACACACACACCCGTGCATCTACACACACACACACACACACAACACACACACACACACACACACACACACACACACACACACACACACACACACACACACGGTTTGCGCTCTTCCACTCAGCTCGTATACTCGTAGGTACATGCACACATTTAAAGTCTTTTTTTAAAAAATCATATAGTGTCAAAAAAAAAAAACCAACACACACACACACACACACACACACACACACACACACACACACACACACACACACACACACACACACACACACACACAACAGCTTATATCAATTACAATGTAACCAAAAAACATTAAGACTTAATAATAGTAGTAATAATAATAATAATAATAATAATAATAATATTAATAATAATAATCATAATCATAATCATAATCATAATCATAATCATAATCATAATAATAATAAAACAAATTTTTAAAAAAATGAATAAATACAACAACAACAACATTTTTTTTTTTTAAAATAAATAAGTAAAATAATAAAAAAATCTATAAGCAATTTATGTCAGATTACAATATCTCTATACTTCAATTCATACTTTATATTTTTAAAAGAAGATAAGGACAAAACAACAAACACAACGATACCTTATGATAATACCCATCATCACTGAGAGGAAATAACATATACGCTAACAAACATACAATCAAACAAAAGAAAAACAAAAACAAACAAACAAACAAAAAACACATAAAAGCACACCAAAGAACAAACAATCAAACCAAAACATCAAAAAACCAATCCACACGGATTATATATTAGAAGGAAGAAAGGAAAAAACAACTAAGGAAACAATACCATATGATAATACCCATCACCACTGAGTGGAATAACATAACAAACACATGGGCATGCACACATTAAAAAAAAAAAATAATAATCATATGGTGTCAAACAGCTTATATCAATACAATGTCACCAACCATTATTTAAGACTTAAAAAAAAAAATAAAAAAAAAAAAATAAATAAATAAGCACCAAAAAACAAACAATCAGACCAAAACATCAAAAAAACCAATCCACACGGATTATATATTAGAAGGAAAGAAAAGAAAAAACAACTAAAGCAACAATACCATATGATAATACCCATCACCACTGAGTGGAATAACATAACAAACATATGGGCATGCACACATTTAAAATTTTTTTTTTTTTTTTTTTTAAATCATATGGTGTCAACAGCTTATATCAATACAATGTCACCAACCATTATTTAAGACTTAAAAAAAAAAAATAATAAAATAAAATAAAATAAAATAAAATAATCCATAAAATGTCAATAAGCAACTTATGTCAGATTACATTATCTCCACACTTCAATTCATACTTATGTTATGAGGAAGAAAAGAAAAAACAAAACAAAACAAAACAAACAAACAAAAAAAACAAAAATAAAACCCCGAAAAACAAACGCAACAATACATATGATAATACCAATCTCCACTGAGAGGAAATAACATATACACTAACAAACATTCAAACTAACCAAAAAACTAATAAACAAACAAAAGCAACAGAGAACCAAACAAACATAATGAACGGAAAAAAAAACAAGCAAAACAAAACTAAAGCAAAAAACAAACAAAAAACAAGCAAAAAAACAAACACAACCCCCCCAAAACACACACACACACAAAAAAACCCACACACTCAAAAAAGAAAAAAAAATGGAGGGGGGGTGGGGACGGGTGGGGAGGGGGTACCAAGAGGAAGGGGGAAAACACAAACAGCAACCAGAAAAATTATAATAATGATTTATGATTATATTTCATAAATAAAAAACCCTACACATATGAACAAAAACAAACAAACAAACATTCAAACAAACAAACAAAAAACAAACAAAACACAACAAAAAACATACACAACAACAACCAGAACAAAAAAGTAAGGCCTTTCCACTTATCAAAATAAATATAAATATAATAGTGCTAATAGTCTCATTAGTATAATTAATAAAAATAAAAAAAAATAAATATTTATCCTGAAACTATTAAACTGGGTAAGTGAAAAAAAAAAAAAAAAAAAAAAAAAATCCAATCTAGTCGTCAAATCAGTGGTTTGGTTTTCTCCTTGTGAATTTGCAGAATATACACATGTTTACATACATCACTTATTCCCTATCCTGTTCAAAATTAAATTATATATAAAAAAAAAAAAAAAAACAACAACCCTTTCTCCACCTTTTCCCCCTTCCACATACATATATAGCAAGCAAAGTGTAGCTTTTTCAGTCACAGTGAGCCACACGTGAAAGATTTTTCGGGGTTAGCAGAGAGTATCAATATCTTTAGTCTGTTCTAAGTATGGTTGATTGGATTGATGTGTAGTTCTTAAACATTTTTGCATAAGCGCATTAAGTGATTTTTCAACTGATTTTTGAACTGATTTTTATTTTTGATACATTTCAAATGTTTTGGGAGCTTGTTCCATAAATCACTACCTGAATATAGGAAGCTTGTTTTGTAAAGATTGTTTTCTGGTCTGGGAAATGTTAGTAGATGGTTATGCCTGTGCTCATTAATTTTGAATCTATTGGTGATCTTGGGAGGGGCATTTCCATTGACAACTTTTTGTACAAATAGAGCTTTATTGAGATAAAGCCTGTTTTGAAATGTAAGAATATTTGTTAGCTTATAATCATTGATGATTAGGGAGCTTGATTTTAATAGGACAAGTTTTTAGCGCTCTTTTATATAATCGATGGATGAATTTCAAATTAGCTTCACTGCAGTTGTCCCAAAGAGATGAGGCATAGTCAACTATAGGCAAGATGTTTGCGTGAATGACTATCTAGAAAGTGTTTTATTTTTGATAGCTGACGTACCTTGTTTGTAAAGACGTTTTCCTTGTGCCATCACATGGTCAGTCCAAGTAAGATTATTGTCGATAATTACACCCCAGAATTTTGTGTGAGTCAACTTCTTCAATGATTTTTTGATCTATCAACAGAGGTTGAAATTTACTTTTCATTTTTTTTGCCACTTTTGTCGTGCTAGTACGTACATACTTTTAGTTTTTTGAGCATTTAAGGACATATGGTTTAATTGAGTCCAAGTAATCAATTTGTTGATATTGTTTTGAAGTTTGAGTGTTTAGTCTGTGGGGGTCAGTATCACTACAATAGAGGGATGTGTCATCAGCAAACATTTCACAGCTACAATCTAGAAATAAGGGTAAGTCATTTACATATATTGAGAACAAAAGAGGACCCAATATTGATCCTTGTGGTACTCCATATCTAATAGATACTAATTCTGATGTTTGATTATTTGCAGTTACCAACTGCTGTCTATCTAACAAAAAACTTTTTAAAAGATTGATTATTTCAGGTGTTAGTTTGTATAGGTGAAGTTTACGCACTAGCAGGGAGTGATTAATTACATCAAATGCTTTTTCAAAGTCAACAAAAATTAGGCCTGTATAGTCATTTTCATTTATGTTGTGTAAGAGACTGTCTGTTAGTTGAGTTAGAGCTGTGTGACAAGAATAGTTTTTGCGAAAGCCTGACTGATCTTCATTTATTAGGTTGTTGTTAACAAAGTAGGAATATAAAGATTTTTGGATATGTTTTTTCAATGGGTTTGGATAAGACCGATAGGATTGAAATTGGTCTGCAATTTGAAGGACAAGAAGAATCTCCAGATTTATGGACTGGTATGACTTTTGCCTTTTTAAATATGAGAGGAATGTTGCTTTTATCTATACACAAGTTATATAGATATGTCAGTGTTTCAGCTATAATAGGACCAGAAAGGTTCAATATTTTTCCATCCAGATTGTCAAGGTCACGTGTTCTGGAATTTTTTTTGAGAGATAGACTTTCCAAGACGTCTTTAATTGTCATTGGCAATAATTCAACTGGGAATTTAATTTCTTTTGATTCAATATATTGTTCTAAGTATTGGAGATCATTTTCATTTGACTTATCACATGATATGATTTTAGTAGCGATGTTTGAGAAATGGGTGTTCAGTTCATCAGCTGTTATGTCTTTAACTGTCTTTTGGCTTTTTGATATTGGTCTATTACATAAAATATTGATGGCTTTCCATACCTGGCGAGAGTCGGTAGTTGTAATTAACAGTTTTTGAAAGTAATCACGTTTTGATCTCCGTTTTAGTGAAGTTACTTTGTTTCTTTGCATTTTAAATTCTTCTTTTGTACCATGGGTTTTCAAATAGTCTCTTAAGCGCATTTCTGACTCTATGTCTTTTGTTATCCAAGGAGGTTTTATTTTTTCTTTAACTCTTTTTTTGATGAAGGGGGGCATTGCCTATCATACACTGAAATAAATGTGGTAATCCAGAATTCTGCAGCTTCGTTGGGGTCTCTGATTTGATATATGTCTTGGAATGGCGAATTTATCAAGTCTGAAAGAAAGTCTTGTTCGTTGAAGTTATTAAATTTTCTGTAAAGATGGTTTTATGTCCTACTTTGGGAATTTTGACACGATGTTTAAAACCAAGTTAAACACACAGCATTGTGATCACTGCATCTACAGGAGGGGGCACATACTTCTGTTATGTTTTGTTTTGTAGTAGTATAGATATGATCTATCAAAGTTCTAGAGTTATCTGTTATCCGAGTTGGTTTGTCTATTAGTTGTTCCAGGCCATGCATAGTAATGTTGTGACTCCATTTAGGCTTGGGTTTTAATAAGTTGATGTTAAAATCCCCAAGAATAATTGTTTCATAGTTTAAAAAGGTCACTTCATCCATAAGAGAGTTGAATTTTTCAAACCAGTCTGTGGTTTCCGAAGGATTTCTGTATATGAATCCTATTAATATTGGATTATTGTGTTTTAATTTTATTTCAACCCAAATTGATTCAATGTCATAAACATCAAAGTTGTATAATCTTTTGCAACTCAGTGAAGAAGCGAAATATGTTAATAACCCAGTGGACTTGGGCTTGTGTGGATCCTGTCAAAAAATCTGATATCCTGGAATATTCATGCATGTGTCAGTTACGTGTGGTGAGAGTCGAGATTCAGCAAGGCAAAACAAATGAAATTGATTCTCATCATTGTGCAGTATGGTCGAAATATCATCTTTTTTGTTTGTTGCATTGTTGATATTCAGGTAAGCCTACACGGAGGCCTTGCTTTGTGGGCCACTTGTCTAAAGTTAGAGACATGTTAAGATTGATTTTATATATATCTATATATATATATATATATATATATATATATGTATGTATGTATGTAAGATCTATCAAAATAAGAGACTTGATTATGAAATTTTTTGACAAAATAAGCTATAGTTCAATTTCGAAAACTAAAATATAAACACAAATCAAAATCTGTAAGGAATTAATGTGTTATAATAAACAACTTTTTGAATCCAGTCCTGTTTTTACATAGATCATATACTACGGTCATAAAAAATAATAAAACATATAAATTGGGAAAAATATT
>CM060349.1:321315-331315 GCA_030674155.1 Stramonita haemastoma
AAGGCTCTACTAAAAATCTGCAACAAGATCTGGCAGACAGGAAAATGGCCAACACAATGGACACAGTCACTTATCATCACCCTCCCCAAGGAAGGAAATGTTCAGCAGTGCCAGAATCACTGCACAATCAGCCTCATATGCAACCCAAGCAAGGTCATGTTGAAGATTGTAATAAACAGACTGAAGCCACAAGCAGAGACCATCATTGCTGTGGAACAAGCAGGTTTCAGAGCAGGCCGTAGCACAACTAAACAGATATTCAACCTCATAATACTCTGTAAGAGGTACATTTAACACCAACAAGACCTCTACCACGCATTTATTGATTTTAAGAGGACATTCGACAGGGTGTGGCATGCAGCTTTGTGGGCAACCGTGAATTTGAACAGCATCAATGCAAACCTGATCAGAGTCATTAAAGAGCCGTACAACAAGGCCACCAGTGCAGTGTACTACAACAGCAACACTGGAGAGTGATTTCGAACAACAGTTGGAGTAAGGCAGGGCTGTCTACTCGCACCCACTCTTTTCAACACATTCCTTGAGAAAATCATGGCTGATGCACTGGAACACCATGAAGGATCAGTCAGCATCGGTGGCAGAACGATCACAAACCTCCGCTTCGCAGATAACATTGACGAACTAGCAGGATCAGAACAGAAGCTTGCCAGCCTAACAGAACACCTGAACAAGGCTTCTAAAACATACGGCATGGAAATCAGCGTAGAGAAGACCAAACTGATGACCAGTAACATCAAGGGCATCAGCACTGATATCAGGGTCAATGACCAGAAGCTGGAAATGGTTCAAAGCTTCAAGTACTTGGGAGACGTCGTATCAGACAAGGGGTCCAAGCCAGAGGTAGTATGCAGGATTGCACAGACAATAACAGCACTGTCAAAACTGAACACCATCTGGAAGGTAAAAATATTTCACTCAAATCCAAGATCAGACTAATGCGCTCCCTTGTCATATCCATATTCCTGTATGCCTGTGAATCATGAAGCCTGACTGCTGATTTGGAAAGAGAAACACAGGCGGTAGAGGTGAGATGCTTCCGGAGACTCTTTGGCATCTCCTACAGAGACCACATAAGCAAAGAAGACGTGCATAACAAAATCCAGCAAACCATTAGTCCAAACAAAATCCTTCTATCAGTCATAAAGAAGCATGAACTTAAATGGTACGGGCATGTCACAAGATCAAAAGGACTTTCAAAAACAATACTGCAAGGCACTGTCCAAGGAGGAAGAAAAAGAGGCAAGCCAAGGAAGAGATGAGGACAACATCAGCGAATGGACAGGCCTAGAACTCAACCAAATTTTGAGAAAGGCAGAACAGAGAGAGGAATGGAGGGAACTGGTTGCCAGGTCTTCAGGGGTGCCCCCACGGTCGCCAGACTAAGGGATATATAGATAGACAGACTCTGTACTAAGTAAACTCTCTTGTGTGTCTCCCTACGTCTCTCCATCTGTCTGCATTTCTCCATCACATTTCTCCATCTGTCTGCATTTCTCCATATGTCTGCATCTCTCCATATGTCTGCATTTCTCCATCTGTCTGCATTTCTCCATATGTCTGCATTTCTCCATCTGTCTGCATTTCTCCATATGTCTGCATTTCTCCATCTGTCTGCATTTCTCCATCTGTCTGCATTTCTCCATCTGTCTGCATCTCTCCATCTGTCTGCATTTCTCCATCTGTCTGCATTTCTCCATCTGTCTGCATCTCTCCATCTGTCTGCATTTCTCCATCTGTCTGCATTTCTCCATCTGTCTGCATTTCTCCATCTGTCTGCATTTCTCCATCTGTCTGCATTTCTCCATATGTCTGCATTTCTCCATCTGTCTGCATTTCTCCATCGCATTTCTCCATCTGTCTGCATTTCTCCATCGCATCTCTCCATCTGTCTGCATTTCTCCATCGCATTTCTCCATCACATCTCTCCATCTGTCTGCATTTCTCTATCGCATTTCTCCATCGCATTTCTCCATCTCTCTGCATTATTCCATATGTCTGCATCTCTCCATCGCATCTCTCCATCTGTCTGCATTTCTCCATCGCATCTCTCCATCTGTCTGCATTTCTCCATCGCATCTCTCCATCTGTCTGCATTTCTCCATCGCATCTCTCCATCTTTCTGCATCTCTCCATCTGTCTGCATCTCTCCATCTGTCTGCATTTCTCCATCTGTCTGCATTTCTCCATCTGTCTGCATTTCTCCATCTGTCTGCATCTCTCCATAGCATCTCTCCATCTGTCTGCATTTCTCCATCTGTCTGCATTTCTCCATCTGTCTGCATTTCTCCATCTGTCTGCATCTCTCCATCGCATCTCTCCATCTGTCTGCATTTCTCCATCGCATCTCTCCATCTGTCTGCATCTCTCCATCTGTCTGCATTTTTCCATCGCATTTCTCCATCTGTCTGCATTTCTCCATCGCATCTCTCCATCTGTCTACATTTCTCCATCGCATCTCTCCATCTGTCTGCATCTCTCCATCTGTCTGCATTTCTCCATCGCATTTCTCCATATGTCTGCATTTCTCCATCTGTCTGCATTTCTCCATATGTCTGCATCTCTCCATCTGTCTGCATTTCTCCATCTGTCTGCATCTTTCCATCGCATCTCTCCATCTGTCTGCATTTCTCCATATGTCTGCATTTCTCCATCTGTCTGCATTTCTCCATCGCATCTCTCCATCTGTCTGCATTTCTCCATTGCATCTCTCCATCTGTCTGCATTTCTCCATGTGTCTGCATCTCTCCATCACATCTCTCTCCATCTGCATCTCTCCACATCTCTCCATCTGTCTGCATTTCTCCATCACATCTCTCCATCACATCTCTCCATCACATCTCTCCATCACATCTCTCCATCACATCTCTCCATCACATCTCTCCATCACATCTCTCCATCACATCTCTCCATCACATCTCACCATCACATCTCTCCATCACATATCTCCATCACATCTCTCCATCACATCTCTCCATCACATCTCTCCATCACATATCTCCATCTGTCTGCATCTCTCCATCACATCTCTCCATCACATCTCTCCATCACATCTCTCCATCACGTCTCTCCATCACATCTCTCCATCACGTCTCTCCATCTGTCTGCATTTCTCCATCACATCTCTCCATCACATCTCTCCATCACATCTCTCCATCACATCTCTCCATCACATCTCTTCATCACATCTCTCCATCACATCTTTCAATCACATCTCTCCAGCACATCTCTCCATCTGTCTGCATTTCTCCATCACATCTCTTCATCACATCTCTCCATCACATCTCTCCAGCACATCTCTCCATCACATCTCTCCATCTGTCTGCATTTCTCCATCACATCTATTCATCACATCTCTCCATCACATCTCTCCATCACATATCTCCATCACATCTCTCCATCACATCTCTCCATCACATCTCTCCAGCACATCTCTCCAGCACATCTCTCCAGCACATCTCTCCATCTGTCTGCATTTCTCCATCACATCTCTCCATCACATTTCTCCATCACATCTCTCCATCACATCTCTCCATCACATCTCTCCATCACATCTCTCCATCTGTCTGCCTCTCTCCATCTGAATGTTGCTGCTGCCATCTGCCCTCACCATTTTCGTTGAAAGGTTAGTTAGATGAGACTATCATTTTTTGTCGGTAATGTAACTACTTGCAGGCAAGCACGTGCACTACGGACACGTCGACCCTCTGACCACTAGACAAGAAGAAATGAGGAAGAAATTTAATCGAGGGAAGGAGGAGGGGTGGGGGGTGAAAGGCCACATTAACTGTCTACAGTATTCTCATTTACTGACATTCGTGTGGTTGCCATAAATTCACTTTCTTTCCTGCTACCTTCAATTGCTCATTTGTTTTGTGGGTTTTCAGGTAGTACATTTCAGAAGTTGTGTTTTTAAATTTTGTTTTTATTCAAGGACGGTTCATGTTCACACACGCACGCACGCACGCACGCACGCAGACACACACAGACACACACACACACAGACACACAGACACAGACAGACACACACACAGACACACACAAACACACACACGCACACACACACACACACACACACCACACACACACACACACACACACACACACACACACACACACACACACACACACACACACACACACACACACACACCAACAACAACAACAAATTTTGCCTTGTTCTCGTGTGCCTACAGATATGTCAGCCAGAGGAGGACAACTGCATGTGCAGAAAAGGGAAGCACCCGGCATTGTTCATAGACCAGAGGAAGATGACACAACCCCCAGCCCGGAAGGTCCCCCCCCCCCCCCCCCCCCCCCCCCGCGATGTAGTGTTTTACCTGATTGTAAATCACAACATCTGCTTCGGCAATACAAAGAATGTTATAGTAGTGTTTTGACTGTACTGAACTTTTGATAACCAGCCAAACAAAAAATTGATAAGTAAATATACAACGAAATTTAAAAGAAACTTGGCCTCAATATCTGATTTTAGATTGAGATTGACATTCAGAACTGTTTATTGCTATGAAAGTCCTGCATACTTATTTCACTCAACAAAAGAAGCAATGTCTTGTAATGATAATCTCTCGCCATTGCTGACATAGAAATAACTTAATTGTGAAGAAAATAAAGCATGTGGTACTTTACTTAATGCTGCCTTTTTCTTTTTAAATAACCTAACACATAATACTTTATCGCATGTGGTAGACAGTTACCATTTATAATTGTGTTGCTTTATTTGTCTGCATGTTTAGGGCTTTTTGACAGCTTAAATTTCGAATAACAAGTCACTTGTGATTTGACACTATATGACATAATCACGAAGTAAATGAAAAGTGTTGTCATTTATAGACAGTCTTCATATGGCAATTGTATTCACAGCTCTGTTGTTCTGTAACTGTGGGTTATATTCTTCTGTCACAAAATTGTACGACTTTTGTTTTGCAAACTTTTGCTTCTGAAAAACCTTAAGTATTTTATGTAAAAGCATAAACTTTTGGTTAGACAGTAATATATATAATAAGCAGCAAAACATACACACACACAGACACACGCACACACACACAAAAGAGGAATTTTCCTCTTGAGTTATCATCAGTGCCGAATCCACTTCCCCCAAATGTACTTCAGATGAGACTATAAACTGAGGTCCGGTGTGCAAACGCACCCAGAAATCTTGCACACGCATTAAAGCCCGTTCCGCTCTTTTGAAGAGTAGGCCGTTGTGTGCCGGTGGGAACCGAGAACAAAACTGACCAAACTACATACACACGGGGACTGGATGTAAAAAAGCACATATATATGTTTATTCCATTATCCTCGATATAAGAGAATGAATAAAAATAAATAAAACACACACATGCTGAGTGTTTTTTTTTTATTTCTGTAAACATTTTTTTTTCTATTCTTTACCATGTCCTTAGAAATGTGCATCTGTAGAGGTGGCATTTTTCAAAAACATGTTTCTTCCATCTGCTTCAAGTCCAAACACAGGATGAAGTGAGCATGACTGAGGTGTGGACAGCTCACTGACATCTCCTGTCACTGATGAGCACCACGCCGTCGTCTGTTCCTCCCACAACACATGATCTTGATGAACTCCTCCCTGAACCTCCTCCCGGTCAGACAGTACAGGTAGAAATTGATGGCACTGTTGACGTCACTGAGAATATTACACAAAACTACAATGAAATACATCAAAGCTGCCTCATAGCCCGATACACTACGTTCATAAAGTATTTGAAAATAGACCATGTAACTCAATCCACCTGGCAGAGTCAACACCAGAAAAGCTATGGACACCACAATGACAGTCACTGTCACAGACCTGGCTGCTTTTTCACGAGCTTGAACTTGTCCAGCATCTCCTTGGCTGATGACTTTGCCGGCTGCTTTGACTGACTGACTGAGTTTCCAGATCAGAACAGTGTTTGACACAGCCATGATGATGAAGGGCAACAGACTGTAAAATGCAAAATCAATATAAACGAATATCTTTGAAACAAAATACATATATATCTTGTCAGAGGCTAGTAGATTACATGCACAAAGGTTACTTCGAGCATTACAAACCAAATACCGTCCATAAAGATAATGTGAATACATAATACCAAAGAACACAACAATTCCCAATATCACCAAACGAACTCTTTGGCGTGTGCACAGTACGTTGACACGATGTGGCCACACAACAGACAGTGCTCTGTGTACAGTCATACAGACCAGAAACCAACCACTGATAACCATGCAACTCGTGTACATCCACTCGGTAAGTTTGCAGGAGATATCGTGTACGGCATACAGCCTTAAACCGAACATATGTTTAATCCATCCCAGCAGTGGTGCCACCACAGTATACATCAAATCAGAAACAGCCAGAGCAATGAAGTAGAGGTTGATGGTGGCGTCACCTGACTTCATCCGTTGCATGATGACGATGGTCATGGTGTTTCCAAACAATCCAAACACAAGGGTGAAAGGATACACATAGCTCAACATTTCTGGTATAATCATGTAGATAGCATAGTGTTTATAATACTTTTCAGTAGTGCGTACAGGTCTGCCCACTGTGGTAGTATCAGTCCATGAGTCAGTCCACAATGGGGTTGTCACTGCAGCACTGGAATTGTCCATGATGTGATCTGGCTAGAAATAAAATACCATAAAGAGTTTGGGCAAAATGATGTATCAAAAAACAAAAAAAAATGACCCACTGTTCAAATCATCCCAGATGCACCATAATACCACACACACACACACACACACACACACACACACACACACACACACACACACACACACAACACACACATACACACACACACACACACACACACACACACACACACACACACACACACACACACACACACACAACACATCTATCTATCTATCTATCTATCTATCTATCTATCTATCTATCTATCTATCTATCTATCTATCTATCTATCTATCTATCTATCTATCTATCTATCTATCTATATATATATATATATATATATATATATATATATATATATATATATATATATATACATATATATCTGAATTGCCAGTAAAAAAAAAAGTTACGTTTGATCATTTGATAATTATATCAAACTAACATTACTGGGTATGTGCTACATTGAGTGCATATGCAAATGGAAACAACTTTTTATATTTCCTTTTTGAAAAGAAAGAATTTAGAGAAAACAGTGACATTAGCTCATCATAAACAAAAGAAAAGAAAACAAAGCATAAACAATTTCAAAAGAGCCAACACATTCCAAACAACAGAGGACTAAGTATAATGCTGACATCCACCAGTCATCCACAGGTGATAATTAATCCAAAAGCAACATGACCTGTCCAGAAAAACCAGTGGCCTGGGGGGCGATGCCTGTTTCTCAGACTGCACCGCCAACCCAGGCCCTCTGTGCAAACAGCACTGTGTACACACACAGGAAGCCATCAGGGCAAAAGAGTCGTCTGCTAAATGCGGCAAGGGCATCCTCCATCAAAGTAACAGATCGTGTGTAAGGCATTGGTGAGCTTGAAATTTTTATTTTTTTCATTTTTATTTTATACCACTTGATTTCACAGCAGATTTCTCTGCTGAAATTTGGGCTGCTCTCCCCATGGAGAGCAAGCACCACAAGTGTAGCACCACCAATTATTATTTTTTTCTTTTTCTGCAGATGTATTTGTTTCCCCATCAGAGTGGGTTTTTTTCTGCATTTTGCCAGGGACCAACCCTCTTGTTGGGTAAGTTCTTTTATGTGCACTAAATAATTATGTGTAACACACGGGACCTTTGTTTATGGTCTCATATAAAATTCCCTCCAAAATGTTTTCATCCCCCTGCACAAGTGTTCACGTCAACAATCACAAAAGCAACATAGACTTGGGTGTCCCAAACCCTAAGGACTCAGGTTCAATCCCAGATGAAAGCAGGGGAGAAGACAGCAGCAGAAGGAAATGTGTGAGGTGTGGTCTAGATGTGGTCTGGCTTCCTTAGGGGGCAAGAAGATTCACTTCCTACAGATAGCCCTTCTATGAAAACCTTTAGCCTCCAGCTCTCTACAGTTTCCTAATATGCAATTAATATATATTGTTTAAAAGAGAAACATTGTAGCTCCTGTGTAACTGAAATCAGGTATGTTGAAGCTCTGCTTTTCATGGCTTCTTTAAAACCATCTTAGTCCTGACCTGGGATTTGCAGAGATTAATCATTCCCTCCCCTGAATCCCCACCCGGGATTTGCCAGGATTTACACACAGTAGTTTTCCATCACACTGTGACCATCACTACGAAGCTCTATCAGGCCAGAGGCACAGAGCCTGCTGTCAGTCTGGAAGTATTTATAGCTGCTGGTCTGTACTTAGAAGGAGGAAAAGGGAAGCTAGCATGTGTGCCTGATCTGATTTCGTGACGAAATGCAAAATCTTGAGGCAATTAGTATTCAGAGAGTGGAATGGAAGATACCAGCATATATATATATATATATATATATATATATATATATATATATATATATATATATATATAGATATAGATATAGATATATATATATATATATATATATACATATATATAGATATAGCTATAGATATAGATATAGATATAGATAGATAGATAGATAGATAGATAGATAGATAGATAGATAGATAGATAGATAGATAGATAGATAGATAGATAGATAGATAGATAGATAGATAGATAGATAGATAGATATGAAAACATATTTATACAGCTATGTTTCACTTTTCTTCTCTCTTTTTTTCTTTTCTGCTACTTTATCTGGCCTCATTTTGGTTTAGGTAGATCTGTGGTCTAGAGGTAAGAATCTCTCTAAAAAGCAAAACGTCTGAGTTTTAAGTAAGGTGGTTTGATCCCCATTTGAGCCCAAAACTTGTCCCCATCCATTAGACCATAAAGCCCCGGCTGTAGTCTAGTGGTTAGGGCGTTGGACTCGTAATCTAAAGGTTGCATGTTCGATCCCAGCTTTCGGCTATGGCGTTGTGCCCTTGGAAAAGGCACTTTACGGCTATTTTCTCACCCCACCCAGGTGTAAAAGGGGTACCAACCTTGGATTGGGGGTTAACCCTGCGATAGACTGGCGTCCTATCCAGGGGGGAGTCTATGACTCTCAGTCGCTTAACGCCACAGAAATACTGGGATAAGGCTCGGGACAGACTTTAACTTTTATTAGACCATGAGGGTTGGTCTGAGTGCTATTCTTTTGGATGACACAGTAGACTGAGGTCCCATGTGTTACACATATTTCACACACGTAAAATATCCCAAGGCAACAAGAGAATTGTCCCTGGCAAAAATCTGCAGAAAAACGCCACTCTGATAGGGAAAACAAATAATACAGGCAGGCAGGAAACGGGAAAAAAATGGGTGGCGCTGCTCTTGTTGGGATGCATTCTTCACAGGGAGACATGCTCAAATTTCATCCATAGAAATCTACCATGACTTAACATGCCAAACAATACAATACAATAAAACACAGTACAATACAGTACAATAAAATACAGTACAGTGCAATATAATGCAATACAAGACATCTGTTGTGACATCCAGTCTCTGTTCTGCTATTTCCACATGCTCATCTCAATCTCTCCATTCCAGCCATACCCACTGCTACTGGGTCACTGTGGTGGTGTTCAGTGTTCTCAGCTAACATAGACAGGACACCACCTACTTAGTCCCCTGCTGATAACAGTTACAGCTTAGTTCTCTGACCAGACTGAGTGAGACACCACCTGGGGTGGTGACCCCCACAACATCCATTCAATGACCTTCTCCTGTAAACCTCCAACCTCTAAGGCTTTGACACCAACAAGAGACACATCCATTCAATGACCTTCTCCTGTAAACCTCCAACCCCTAAGGCTTTGACACCAACTCAGAACAGGCACAGAAGTGTATGGAGAAGCGGAAACTGAGGTCACCATGAGACCAGATCAATTGAGAAAACTGAATCAGAGAAATT
>CM060349.1:341315-346315 GCA_030674155.1 Stramonita haemastoma
CATCAGCACACACTGCAAAGTTTTGTATTTTCTTGTTTTGTCCACCGTTAGAAACGTTTGAAGCTAACATGTCGTTTGTCTTGGATAGCAGCAGTACAGTTGGGAATGTATTAAATGGTGACTATCACGATGGTGATTTTTGGGTATTTGTTATGTTGACATCTTTCATTATGAACACAATATCAATCAGGTAACACCTGAAGATTTCTTCGGAGACAATTTTGTCAGGTATTTTCTTTCAGGCTGATGTTAACAGTCAACAAAATCACTGGTGAAAGCACGCATATTTTCTCTGTTGGTGTCGTGTCTATTTTGTCGTTTTTGTTTTCCCCAAAGCAGACCAAAGATGGACACACAGTTCTGTTAAGGACATGGACAGCCTCCTCTCCCCAGCTTTTCTTCTTTTCTTCTTCTGTCTTTCACTTCACACCGACAGATATGTCTGGAAAGATAATGGCATGCCTTGTCCAGCTCTCTCGTGGGTCACACAGCTTGGTTTGCAGGGTTATTTATGTCAGCTACACAATATTTTTCAATCTGCTGTTTAGCCTGTACCTTTGAAGAATGTGTTCGGCTGTCTGGTTTTCTGTACCACAGGCACCCAGGGGAGAAGGAGCAAGTTTCAGCTTCGTAGACATGTGGTGATTTAGCCTGTTGTACCCAGTGTAGTGTATTAAAATGATGACCCATTTTTCCCTTCTGAGATGGTGTTGATGGTGTTGTTGTAGTTGTAGTTGTAGTTGTTGCTGATCATGTTTTTGTTACAATTTGTTGTTGTTGAAAGACAGTCCTCCAAGAGCTTGTACTGAACACTGCAGACAGGGACAATGGACATGAACTGGCATCAACACAGTACACGTCAGCTGACTGAACACAGCAGACAGGGACAATGGACATGAACTGGCATCAACACAGTACACGTCAGCTGACTGAACACAGCAGACAGGGACAATGGACATGATGATAATAATAATAATAATAATAATAATAATAATAATAATAATAATAATAATAATAATAATAATAATAATAATAATAATAATAATAATAATAATAATACATGGAATTTATATAGCGCTATATCTTGTAAAAACAAATCAAAGCCCTTAACAAATCAAAGGGCGTATAATTATATTGGAACTCCCTTGGCTGTGCTTCTACTGTTTTTGTTTTGTTTTGTTTGTTGTTTTTGTTGATTACATCTAGCTTGGAACTTCTTTGTTGTTTTCGTTGATTACATCTAGCTCGGAACTTGTTTTGTTTTTTTTTTTGCTTTGTTTGTTGTTTTCGTTGATTACATCTAGCTTGGAACTTCAGGCTTGTTGTGTTGGGTTTTGCGCTTGGCTTCTCCGGGCCGTTGTGCTCACCTCCTCCTCGTGAGAGTGTTGAAGTCCACTGGCTTAGCAGTGTAGTTGGTACTCTTAAAATAAACACGGGTCAGCATGGCCTTGCACGTGGGATGATTCCTGGGGTTGTAGTTCAGCATACCCTTCAGCAAAAGGTGTCCTCGATAGTTCAATTCAACAACATTCTGACGAAGAGTACTCCCAGTCCATGCTGGATTTCTAGCTTCATGGTATTGTGGGGTCTTGCACAGCTGAGGGCAGTTTCTTGGGGTTGGAGTACCGAGCATCCTGAAAATTTTACTCCGCTGATCTATTTCATCCGATCCACAAAATAATATTTCTCGGTTCAGCATCTCGGCAAAAATAGCCCCAATGCTCCACACGTCCACTGCTGGCGGGCAGTACACGCAGTCTGCTATGGCTTCTGGGGCTCGGTATTGCAATGACACAATCTTCGATCCATACACTTGTTCACTGCTGTAAATGGGAGTAAACAACCGAGCCAGTCCAAAATCGGCAATCTTGATAGTTCCTATCTGGTCTATATACAGGTTAGAAGGCTTGAGATCAAAGTGCACAATCCTCTTCTCATGACAGAAGTTAACACCATCTAGGATCTGAAACAGATAACGCTTGATCAGTTGTCTGTCCATGAGCTGCCCGGGTGGAAGTGAGTCAATGTAGTTAGACAGGTCCATGTCCAACAGTTCCAGAACCAGGTAAACCTCCCTGCCCTCCGTGGTGACCAGACTCAGCCACCTGACAACATTCATATGCTGTAGTTGTTGGAGGGTACGGAGCTCTTTGAGAATTACACCTGAAGACGATGCTCTATTTTGAGCCCCTTCATCACTTTCATGGCAACTTTCATGTTATTGGGTGTGTATACACACCTGTATACCATTCCATAAGTACCTTTTCCAAGAGTTTCGAGAATGTCATTGTCTTCTATCGGCGTGACTGGAAATGCCATCACTAAATCGTCTGAATTCTGTCCTCTAAAAGCAACAGCTAAACAAAACAAAACAAAACAAAACAAAAACAAATAACCCCAAGCTCCGATCCGTACCACACACTCCGTGGATAAGAACTGGCATCAACACAGTACACCTCAGCTGACTGAGGGTAGGGCATGATCAAGTCAGTACTTTCTCTGCTTTTAAAAAATGGATTTGGCCTGGGATAAAATGTCTTTATTTCTTTTATTTATATGCTTTTTTTTGATGCTTTGTCTTTTGTGTCATCCGCGTCCTGCTGTTCCCGCGCTGCTCATTTCAATCTCCCCGCCACAGTCATAACCAGATTCGTTATGTCTCATCCTCAGGGTCTGAAATCCATAGGGAGCCTATTAATATCAGGCGACCTTGGGGCCACCAGCCAGAGGGGCCCTGTACTGCTTCTGGGTCACTTTGGTGGGGTTCAGTGGTGCCTGTTCTGAGCTAACATACGCAGGACGCCACTTACTAAGCCCTCTACTAACGACAGTATTAGCTCAGTCACGGAGCCAGACTGAGTGAGTCACCCACCCGAGATGGCGACCACCACAACGTCCTTCCAACGACTGTCTCCCCTGCGAACCTCCAACCCCACAGGCTTTGACAGAAACTCACCACAGGCACAGAAGTGTATGGGGAAAATGAACCTGAGGTCATCATGAGACCAAGCAATGGGCCCACCGAATCAGAGGCAATTTTTATTACTGCATGATGATCAATGGTAGTGAGGATGATGTAATGATGCTGCTGTGGAAGTGCATCCGCTTTGAGACTACTTGACAGGGTTGTACTCTACGCTTCCTGTCATAATATATCCCAGCGTCAACTGAGCCTGAGAAATACAGAGACCTGCATGCAGTGTTTATCAGGTAATTTGAGCAACACCTCAAACTTGTATTCGTAAAGTGTGTCACAACACAAAATCCCCAGCGCCCAAAAAGGACGAGGTTAGATTTTCTGCTGCAACTAGCTCGTTAAAATTCGTCCGGAAAAGGGGTGGCGGTCACAGCAATCTCTCAAAGCACAACTCAAAAGGCAAAAATAAACATTTACAAACAAGACCCTTTATTTCACTTTCATACACACTTAAACAATTCTAAGCTAACATGCCCCTTTTCCCCCCTCCGCCCTTCCTAACACCCCTAACCCCCTACACACAAATATATATAAACAAGAAAAAGAAATAGATGAAAATAATACTCTCTCACGCACACTCTCACAGACTGTTCACAATAGGGGAAAAGGCATCAGGACGGGAAACGTGGGGGGGACACTCAACTTTTGCAAATGTCACAGTGCTGATGTTGAGGCGCTGGAACCGTTGAACGCCAGTGTCCAGCTCAGGCTCGCAGCATGCTGTGGAAAGTCCCCGCTCCACTCGTCATCCTCTCTGCTAAGATGACCTGGAGAGGTCTGCTGGAATGCCCGGTGCGGTGTTCTGCCCGACACGCTGTCCAGACCTGAGGTCTGTCCCACCCGACATTCAGTCCCGTCTGCCCCAAAACACAAACGGCCCCTGCTGCCGCCTGCCCACACACAAAACAACAACAAGCTGTGGCCAGGAATTAATATTTGGTCACATAATGAGTGTCAACCCCCCTCCATCCCTTGCCTTCCCCCACCTTAACAACTGATACAATCTCCATCAAAACTCCTCCATGAGGTTACAACTGCAAGTTCAAATAAGCTGTCACACAGACATACAAATAAACACGACAAAACCTCTGACTGCAACATATATTCCCACAGTCAGAGGAACAGGACGGATTACTGGGGTAGTGCTTCAATCAGACGACGCCGGTGAACCTGCGGTCCCCTCCAGTTTCAATCCACCGCGACGGCCCGAAAACCCCAGAATCATAAAAAGAAACAAAAGAATGAAGCGCTGAAAATAAAGTCTTGGAACCAAATGGAATCTGCGTGTTCGGAAAAACCTACCTTCTCTCTTCCCCCACCAAGGCAGAGTTCGTGAGAAGAAACTATTGGAACCAAAACATAAAGTGGTGAAGTCGTGGGTTCGAAACCCCGGTGCAACACCCACTCACTCCAGTCGGCGGAAATGAGTAAATAATTCAAACAAGTTGCATGCACCTGAAAAAATGTTGGACACTTCCGAGTGTCTAAACCAAATAAAAAATTTGATTTCTGCCACACGCTACATACCTCAGACAGCTCGTGTGGATATCATCTTGTGCCGATCGCGGCACCACCACTCCTGCGTCGGCAAGGAGCTCTGTCGCTGCACCTTGGCTACCGAGCACAAGGTGTCCCCGGGGTGGCATCACGACAGGCAATATATGCCTTCTATCACCTGAACTCAGGTGAGCTCTCACCCCGGTTTCGGCGGAAAATCCCGCCACGCACGGGCGCCTCGTACGCGGCCACTCGGGGGAGTTTTACGCATGGCTACACAACATGTTACACAAAAAATCTCATGCGCACGCTAGCCTGCGCTCAGGGTTATGGATAACAATAAAAAGCTAAAGTGGGGAGGGTGGAAAAAAAAAAAGTGTGAAGGTAAAGGACCTCCCGTCAGTCCCCTTAAAACTACACCTCTCCCTCCGTGTCCAGGGCGCTAGCCCTTCACCCTGGCGGTCAGGAGAGGTGTAAGTGGGGTGGTGAAGGGGTGTGAGGATTCGATCCTGGGTCGATTCGTGAC
>CM060349.1:356315-389223 GCA_030674155.1 Stramonita haemastoma
TATTGGTGAGCTTGAAATGAAGAAGAGTAAGAAGATCAAGAAGCAGCTTCAAACATTCCCCAGAAAGAAGGGGCTCTACTTACAACTCAATCAGCACAGATTTACACTGTCTGTGTGCGGGTGTGTATGTGTGTCAGTGTGTACAGATGTAGATACAGGTGTGCCCACTGATGCATAGCACGTGTGTGCTCTCTCACGCACACCCATACACTGGCACTTGTCAGACATGCGGCCACTGTCAGCAATGTCACACCTGAAATTCTCTCCCCTTCCTCCCCCCCTCCCCAGACCTCACACTGCACTCCAGGTGTGTTCACGCTGTCCACACCATTGGTCACAGCCGCTATGTTCCCATTCTTTTTTTTTTGCTCTTTTCTTCTGTGATGTTCCCATCCCTGCTGTTCCCAGGCTGCTTGTTTTAATCTCCCGCCACAGCCATACCCAGATTGTTATGTCTCATCCTCAGGGTAAGCAGTCTACAGGGAGCTCATCAATATTAGGCTGCATTGGGGCCACCAGCCAGAGGGGCCCTGCACTGCTGCTGGGTCATTTAGGTGGTGTTCAGTGGTGCCTGTTCTGAGCTAACATATACAGAACACTGCCTACTAAGCCCCTACTAACGACAGTATTAGCTCAGTCACGGAGCCACACTGAGTGAGACGACCACCACCCAAAGAGGCGACAGCCACAACGTCCCTTCAACAACCAACCCCTCGAACCTCCAACTTCAAAGGCCCGAGCAAGAACACATGCAAAACATCCCCTTATTCTACCAGTTCAAAGAGTTTTTCTCCTAGTACAGCTGTCAGTTTTCCCCACTTTCAGCTCCTCTCATCTGCTGTCTTTTCCTTCCCATCCCAGATGGGGCCAGCTGGTGCTAATTATAGCACGAACTGACACACACCTAGACTAGGTAAAAGGAAGGGGCCTGCTGGATTTAGCACACTTGACTGAGTGATGTTGAATTAACCTGTTGTGCTGGTGAAGAAAAGAATTGTTTTGACTAAAATGCCAGCAAGTCCAAAGCAAAAATTAATGGATTTACCAGCCGCCATGGCGCAGTGGTTAGCGCCGTGGATTCCGGACTGGAAGGTCGCGGGTTCGAATCCCATAAGTCATAGGGATTTTTTCGGGCTCCGGCCGGCTCCTACCCAGAGTGAGTGTGCTGTGGGCTCAGTGGGGAGACTGGGACCACACAGTCGAGCTTCATCCACTTTACGGATGCGAATTTGAGAGTGTTGCTCAAATTACCTGACCAACACTGCAGGTGTCTGTATCTCTCGGGCCTGGTTGACGCCGGGATATATTATGACAGTAAGCGTAGAGAACAACCCTGTCAAGAAGTCTCAAAGCGGATGCACCTCCACAGCAGCATCATTACATCATCCTCATCATCATTGATCATCATGCAATAATAAAAATTGCCTCTGATTCGGTGGCCTCCGTTGCTCTGGTCTCATGGTGACCTCAGATTCGGTTTCCCCATACGCTTCTGTGCCTGTGGTGAATTTGTGTCAAAGCCTTTGGGGTTGGGGGTTCGTGGGGAGGCGGTCGTTGGAGGGACGTTGTGGTGGTCGCACCTTGGATGGGTGACTCACTCAGTCTGGCTCCGCGACTGAGCTAATACTGTCGTTAGTAGGGGGCTTAGTAGGTGGTGTCCTGCGTATGTTAGCTCAGAACAGGCACCACTGAACACCACCAAAGTGACCCAGCAGAAGTGCAGGACCCCTCTGGCTGGTGGCCCCGCGGCGGCCTAATATTGATGAGCTCCCTGTGGACTCCCGACCCCGGGGGTGAGACACAACGAATCTGGGTATGGCTGTGGCAGGGAGATTGAAATGAGCGGCTGATATTTCTGTAGCACAAAAAACATTAAGGTAAACTGATCTGTGTGCGTCCGTGCGTGCGTGCGTGCGTGCGTGCGTGTGTGTTGTGGCTGTGTGTAAGTGACCGCGCGCGCGCGCGTGTGTGTGCGGGCGGGCTGGCGGGCGGGCGTACGTGTGTGTGTATGTGTGAGGAGAGAGAGAGAGAGAGAGAGAGGAGAGAGAGAGAGATGAGAGAGAGGAGAGAGAGAGAGAGAGAGAGAGAGAGAGAGAGAGAGAGAGAGAGAGAGAGAGAGAGAGAGAAGAGAGGAGAGAGAGGAGAGAGAGGAGAGAGAGAGAGAGAGGAGCAAGTGTAAGTATGTGTGTACGTATATATATATATATATATATATATATTATATATATATATATATATATATATATATATATATATATATATGTTACTGTTATTTTATATATTATACATGGTGTGTGTGTGTGTGTGTGTGTGTGTGTGTGTGTGTGTGTGTGTGTGTGTGTGTGTGTGTGTGTGTGTGTGTGTGTGTGTGTGTGTGTGTGTGTGTGTGTGTGTACAAATCAAACGTCATTGGAAAACGAAAGACAGAATCTGTAGTAAACTTACTGTCTGGAAACCCACACAACACCTTAGCAATTGAAGTCACAAGGAAATACAGTGATTTCACTAAAATAAATGAGGTATTGAAGGTACCAGGAAATAGAGGGATTTCACACACACACACACACACACAACACACACACACACACACACACACACACACACACACACACACACACACGCACGCACGCACGGACGCATGCACGCACGCACGCACGCACGCACGCACGCACGCGTACGCTCTCTCTCTCTCTCTCTCTCTCTCTCTCTCTCTCTCTCTCTCTCTCTCTCTCTCTCTCTCTCTCTCTCTCTCTCTCTCTCTCTCCTCTCTCTCTCTCTCTCTCTCTCTCTCTCTCTCTCTGGAAATGAACAGGCATACAATTAGTAAAATGCATCACAATTTGAATTTTAGGTTTCAAAATGTCAGTTACTGGTCTTTCAATATTTGTAGTAACAACCTTCACCGCCCTGTTTATCACCAAGTGGTATGGAGTTGGAAAGTCGCAGGACAGAGCAACAGCGTTGTGTTTCCATGTCTTCAGACTGAAACCAACTGACAAGTCCATGTCTTCAGACTGAAACCAGCTGATAAGTCCATGTCTGCAGACTGAAACCAGCTGACAAGTCCATGTCTTCAGACTGAAATCAGCTGACAAGTCCATGTCTTCAGACTGAAACCAGCTGACAAGTCCATGTCTTCAGACTGAAACCAGCTGATAAGTCCATGTCTGCAGACTGAAACCAGCTGACAAGTCCATGTCTTCAGACTGAAATCAGCTGACAAGTCCATGTCTTCAGACTGAAACCAGCTGACAAGTCCATGTCTCCAGACTGAAACCAGCTGACAAGTCCATGTCTTCAGACTGAAACCAGTTGACAAGTCCATGTCTTCAGACTGAAACCAGCTGACAAGTCCATGTCTTCAGACTGAAACCAGCTGACAAGTCCATGTCTTCAGACTGAAACCAGCTGATAAGTTCATGTCTTCAGACTGAAACCAGCTGACAAGTCCCCAGCTGACAAGTCCATGTCTTCAGACTGAAACCAGCTGACAAGTCCATGTCTTCAGACTGAAACCAGCTGACAAGTCCATGTCTTCAGACTGACACCAGCTGACAAGTCCACGTCAGCAGACAGAACAGACCTGGTGCTGAACCTCAACTCACCACTCAGCATCATCACAAAAGGCCACCATGCACAATCTGTCTCACCATGCAAGGAAGCAGGCAGCAGAAAGACAGACAGGCAAGTGGTCAGTGTGATCATGAGGGTGTACAAGTCAAACACAGAGTGGAGAGAGAAGCAAGTCAAACACAGAGTGGAGAGAGAAGCAAGTCAAACACAGAGTGGAGAGAGAAGCAAGTCAAACACAGAGTGGAGAGAGAAGCAAGTCAAACACAGAGTGGAGAGAGAAGCAAGTCAGAGTGGAGAGAGAAGCAAGTCAAACACACAGGTACACAGATCTGTGTGTCAACAGTGCATCAACTGTGTCAGCCACACCAGAGTCACTGGGTCTGCCAGGTGAACCAGCAACACACAGCAGAGCAATGTGGGGTCTGAGCTGTCTTTTTGTTGTTCCTTTGTCTACAGCTCTGAGGTTCACCAATGATGAGATTTTGCAAATATCACCATTAATTTATCCACCATGAAGGTAGCTAAATTCCAACTGTAGGGATGTAAGCTGGCAATGCTCATGTTTCCAGAACTTATAAAATGATGACATGAATTATGGGATCTTTAGCCTGCATAATATCTTTTACATTTAATTTTACCACGTGGGAATCAAGGCCTGGTAGGTCTGCACTTGAAGTTGACCCGAGAGATGGTACAATGCCCCAGCCTATATTCACCAGATAACACTGAAATTCGAACCATGACTTCATGGAACCATGGGATTGAAGTCAAATTGTTTTAAACAGTCAGCTATGCTGTCCATCACCAAGATGTCTGAAGTACATAAAGATCAGACCATTACACAGTTGAAGGTTTTGAAACTGGTACTGTGAAAGAACATAATTATGTCCACTCTAACAGACAAGGGTGTACAGCATTAATTGCAGGACAGTAAGAGGAGCATACAGTTTTGAAAAATTTGAGACAAGATTTGGGCAAACAAAAAATTCTGATGTGTGAATCAGATGACATCACCCTGGAATACTCCAGCAACCTGGATACTGGCAAAGAATCAGAATGCATATACTGGTACATCACGCAATACTCTAGCAACCTGGATACTGGCCAAGAATCAGAATGCATATACTGGTACATCACGCAATACTCTAGCAACCTGGATACTGGCAAAGATACAGAATGCATGTGCTGGTACATCAAACAATACTCTAGCAACCTGTGTACTGGCAAAGAATCAGAATGCATGTACTGGTTCATCAAACAATACTCTAGCAACCTGGATATTGGCAAAGAATCAGAATGCATGTACCGGTACATCAAACAAGAAGAGGAAAACATGTTGCCAGAAGAACGTGTCAGATTTGCCAGAATTGGCAAAGGGAAGCAGCGTCCTGACACACAACACACAGAGACAGTGGCACGTGCTGAACGGGATTGACTTTTTTGGGACCTGATCCAGTTTTAAATGGGCTGACTTCACTGGCTACAGAACTGACACAGGAAAAAATTTCGAGTATGGACATTATTTACAGCTAGTTGCTAGAGCTGTTTTCCATCTTGCAAAATTATCATGTACATTTATGGATAAAGTCATTCCCTCACTTGTGCTGTCATGGGCATGGAAAATAATCACGGAAATTGTTGTTTCCCTTTGCAACATGTGCTAATATTTTGTTTATTCATTGTGACTTTATTTCATTTAGTTTGACTGTGTGAAACATTGATTTTATCATGTTCCCCCAACCCCTTAAACATTAGACAGTGGTAACATTCAGTGATGGCAAGAGAGTGAGGTTGTTTTGTATCAAACTGTCAATGTGAACTTGGGGGGACATTGTTTGTTGGGGGTGACACTTGACTTTTGATTTTTCTATTAATATCATTTCCAGGGGATAGATGATCCAGTGTTCAGGAGAAAGCAAGGTTAGCTCAGTGTAACTGTTCATGATGTTAAGAAGAGAACGTGTAAAACACTAGTGACTTGTTCAATGTGCAATTGTTAAGAGGAAACAGTCATAACAGGTAGACCAACACGCCTTATAAACAGACAGGTAAACAGGCAGGACTGATAGACAGACATGTAGACAGGCAGGGCTGAAAGGTAGATAGATAAATAGACAGGTAGGAAAACAGACAGGTAAACAGGCAGGGCTGATAGGCAGACAGATAGACAGTTTCACAAACAGACAGGTACCAAGACTCACCCAAGTCAGCCTTTACTGCAGCTGTTGACACCTGGCCCACAATGGAGATCATTAGGAACAAAACCATCATTGTCTTCACGTCCATGGTTCTGGGGATACACACACAGGGAACACTGTAGCCACACATGTTCTAGAGTTCTGGGGATACACACACAGGGAACACTGTAGCCACACATGTTCTATAGTTCTGGGGATACACACACAGGGATCACTGTAGCCACACATGTCATGTTCTAGAGTTCTGGGGATACACACACAGGGATCACTGTAGCCACACATGTTATGTTCTAGAGTTCTGGGGATACACACACAGGGAACACTGTAGCCACACATGTTCTATAGTTCTGGGGATACACACACAGGGATCACTGTAGCCACACATGTCATGGTCTATAGTTCTGGGGATACACACACTGGGAACACTGTAGCCACACATGTCATGTTCTGGGGATACACACACAGGGAACATTGTACCCAAACATCTTGAACACACTTTAATAAATCTGATCCATTTTTTGCAAGAGCAGACTATTGTGTGCCTATGGGAATTTATAACATTTTAAAATAGCATGCACATGGGGACTGGACATCAAAAGCGCATGAGTGTTTGTTCTATCATCCTTGCCATGAAAGAATATACCAATCAATCAATAAATGATAGACAGACAAAAGTCTTCCGGATATGAATCACCCCCGAATATGTAATGCATTCACTTTAGTGTTGTAAAAGCAGTCACCTATGAGGCAAAATCTCACATTTGGTGAACTTTGGAGCTCTATCAAAGGATCAAACAAAAATTACAAGAACTTTTCACTTCAAAACACTCATTTGGGCTACATGAAATTACTCATTGAAAATCATACAGAGATCCCACACACACTTTAATATACACACACTGCACACTCAGTAGTAGGCACCCATCAGTCTCGGAAGACTATGGGGTTGTGCTCTAGTCTTTACAACGCAAAGCCTGGGTAAGTATGGAGGGAAAACTGTTACCCATGCAGCAGATCCCCCATCTCCACGCCACTGAAATGATCCATTGGAAAGGCAACGACCAATACAAATGGTTCCAGTACCGTCACAGGAGCCACTAGAACGTTGCCATACACAGCCCCAAGCCGCCCTGGGACTCCAACTCCTCGATTTTTCTTCAGGGATGGTGTCTAAACATGACACCTGTGTGCATGCTGGTTTTTTTTAATTTTGTCATCCGCTCCTACTGGCACGCGATGGCCTGCTCTTCCAAAAGGCGGAACGGGGTTTTAACGTGTACTCAAGATGTTCTATGTGCATTCGCACACATTACCTCGGTTTATAGTCTCATCCGAATGACTCTTAGACTGCACAGTAATTTTTAAAAAAACCATCAATTTTGATATGAACATACTTACAGAGTACAGTCAGAGACTGGAGATCCTCAGAAGTTGTTGACTGTGATAGATTGTTGTCAGAGCTCTGAAGAACTGCTTTGAAGATGGTGAACTTTCTGCATTTCAAAAATACATTAAATTCAAAAATTAAGTCAAATACTTGAGCTCGACATAAATATATACTCAGTATTTTTTGGTTCAGCCGCCGCTGTAGCCTAGTGGTTCGTGCGTTGGACTTGTAATCTAAAGGTTGCAGGTTCGATCCCAGCTTTCGGCTATGGCGTTGTGCCCTTGGAAAAGGCACTTTACGGCTATTTTCTCACCCCACCCAGGTGTAAAAGGGGGTACCAACCTTGTGTTGGGGGTTAACCCTGCGATAGACTGGCGTCCTATCCAGGGGTGGAGTCTATGACTCTCAGTCGCTTAACGCCACAGAAACCGGGATAAGCACCGGCCTGATGAGCCTTAGGCTCTGGGACAGACTTTTTAAAAAAAAATTATTTGGTTCAACATGTACTGCTAACAGGAGAAAATGAACAAACAAGAATCAGCAAATATCAAATGTACCTTGTTCTAGACGGATACTTTATATATGATAGTAAATTGAGAAATGACACAATTAATCATCTAAATATAAACATGTCCAGACTGCTAATACATGTAGATTTTGAAAATTGTGTGATTCTTTGGACTGGCAATTTATGTTGAATGTACTAGGAGCTGTATGGACTTGATGAGGGCATCTGTACATGAACAAGTGTTTTCATACGCACAAATGAAACCACCCATAATTATAAATGGCCAGGTATCACAATGGTTTTTGACTGAGCAAAGCTGTAGACAGACCAGTCTGATGTCACCGTGTCTTGTTGCATCAAGTGCAGAATTTCTTCATAATGATAATGAAAGAAAAGGATACGTAGGGGATTTATATCGCAAATATAGAATATAGAATTTTACAGGTAGAGGTGAGATGCACCTTATGCATACTGGCAAATTTCCTCTGAAAAATCACAAACAACACTTTATACAATTAGACAAGTTTGTAGATAAAGAGAAACCACAGACACTATGGCTTAGAAGCAGAAAAACAAAATAACATGAACACATGCAGCACTTGAATATGATCTGGAATCTATAAAAATAAAAAAAGAAACAATATTTGCTTGGGACCTTACAGATAATGGGAGGGGGAAATCATAAGGAAAAGATCACAAAATTCAGGGAACTATTCTAATAGGGCTGAGAAAAATGCTTACACCTTTTTAAAAAATGACATTATTGGAATCATTTATTTGGTCAAAATCAGTGCACATACTCATGTTATTTTCAAGCCCACTGACTTCTAATATCTTTCATAAAAAGGACTAAAAAACAACGTACTTAAGGTGAGTCTGGAATAACAAAGAGGAGAGAGTTTCCTCAAATACTGTAATAAAAGATTTTCAAAAACAAGATATTAATTCCGTCAAATTCAAACAGGCACTGACACACTCAAATAGACATAAATTGGCCTATTGAAAGCTATCACACAGAAATATAAACAAATGCTTCAGTAACCTTTCCACCAATAGAAAATGCACAAAAATAGATTATCTGTACAGAATTTTGGAGGACAACTTCTTTCAAAAGTATGTGTTACTGGCATACAAATTATTATGTTATCAAGTCAAAGTACTGGCTCACATAAAACTCTGCCAGAACATTGTGTAGTGAAAATGAAAGCTCTGAATATTTCCTTCTACTTTTGTGGTTTGGAACAGAAAGAATCCACAGAATTCCAGTTTTCATCAATAGAAATGGAATGTTCATAATAGTTTATGATTTTGTCAATAGATATAATGCAAAGGCTGCTTTATTTTCTATCCTACACAGAAAGTACAATGATAATTTAAAACTATTTTTGAGAAGATTCCATTATGGGTTTGCTTGCAAACAATCTTGTTCAACTTTCAACAAAGCTGTAAACATTATTGTTATTCCATATCAAAATGGTTGCCTTTTTGTACACTAATATCTTAATTATGGATAACTGGAAACCAAATTGCTGTTAAAAATGAGCAGAAAAAGTTGAATGTGGTATTGCATGGAATACCTGTTTCACTTTTTTTTAAAATCTAGATTGCTGAGAATATAAAGTTACATGGCCTCAAATGAGAACTATTCACTACTGATGTAGCATTGAAAGAAACTGGATTCCCAGAGAGTCATGTTGATAGGCTTTACAAAACACAGAGAAACAGAATGTTATGTACGTTTTTTAGGCATAAATTTATAACACATGTTGGATGTTACTTAGTGCTTTTTTGACACTGTAATATTCATCTACTGAAGACCTGATGTTGACAGAATTAGACAATTTTATTAGATGTGATAAAGAAGTTCATATTGACAACACTGTTTATCACATAACTCATTTCAGCAAGTAATACATATACAAGATTCTAAAGGAATCAATCTGTATCAAAACACTGAAAGCATGGTACAAGACAAACTTTTAGCAAGACAGAATAAAGATCAAATAAGTTTGATATTTACTGCATAAATAAATCATACATTTATATTTGAGGACTGAGATAACAGTAAGATACTTTACATTTTTCTGGAGATAAGTGTTGTATGGGTTTTTATGTCACTATAAGTCCTGTCCAGGCGTATTTACTCAGTCACAATGCAGATTTAGAAACAATACCTAAAGTTAGTATGATATTCTCAGTATGACAGCTGCAGGAAAAATGCTAAGAACAGCAGATGCCACTTTTCATCACCTTTGACCTTACAAAGGTGTTGGATCTCCTGAACAGGAGAGGTCTGTTCCAGCTGCTGAAGATGAAATGTTGCCCCCAAGGTTGCACAACCTTACAGCTTCCTCCCACAATGACATGAAGGAAAATGTCTGCCATGCTGGAGAAACTTCTGATCAGTTTGCAATCAAGAATGGTGTGAAACAAGGATGTATTCTTAGCCAACCTTTTTCAGCATTTTTCTTCATGCTGATAGACTATGGCTTCAGACTCTACACATAAGTAGTCAATCTGCGCGCTAAGAGTGATGGAAGGCTGTTCAACCTGACCCGCCTGAAAGCTAAGACAAAAGCACACTCAGTTTTTATCAGAGAACTATTGTTTGCCAATGATGCAGCCTTGCCCTCATACTCTGCAGAATAGCTACATGAGCTGAAAATCTGCTCGTCCTTGCCTGCATCGAGTTCAAACACAATGATCAGCGTCAGAAATACCAACGTCATGGGTTCAGATGTTCTCGCACCACAATCAGTCTTTATGGTCAAGGAAGTGCATGAAACAATGGACCAGTTACTCTACCTGTTCTTCTTTATTATTGTAACCGGTCTCTTGAAAAGAAAATAGATATACACATTGCCAAACTGTTGAACTGATTTCAAAACATGACAATAAGGTATTGGCCAACTACAATCACATCCTGAGCAAAACACTTAAGGTATACTAAGTAAGTGTGTGGTCTCATCACTCTGCTGTATAGCAACGAAGTCTAGACAAAAATAATGGCCAAACTGGACAGCCACCAAGAAAAGTATCCCTTTCTGCTATGTTAAATTCTTAGCATTACTTGGGAAGCCAAAGTCACTAACACATCTGTTCTTGAACACGCAAACACCCTCAGCATGAACCCTTTGCTTTGTCAATACCATCTCTGTTTGATTCAACATGTAGTTTGTGTGCATGTGTGTGTGCGCGTGTGTGTGTGTGAGACTACAGTCAGATACCAGATTTTTTTACCCCAACATTTATTTCCCTTTAAGCCAGATTTTTTCTTAGGGTCTACCATCTGTTAGAACACAGTGACACATGTTCAGTGATCACTCGTGTTTATTTTCCAACAACACCATGGCATCACTTACACACTATTTTCCAAACTATTCCATAGTACCACTAAGCCACTGTGTCTATACTCACAAGGTGGTGCAGCAAGTTGAAGTGCTCAGCTTTCTTTCAATGGTCGAATGCCTTATGACTTTGCAGGTGACAGGCCTGGCTTTTATAGAAATCACCAGGCATTCATAAACTCCCGCATGCACGAGTGAACATATCTACGCCTGCACATTAAAAACATGCACAAAGAGTTCAAAAGGACAGGTGTCATGAAATACCCATAGAGTGTGTTTGTATGGATTATACAACCTTTTTTCTTCACTTTTTTGTTGCAATATCTCTTCTTTACAATAATTAAAGCCCTAACAGCCAGGGAAAAAAGGCGGGGAAAGGAACGTCAGTCACTGGGCTGACCTTGTTCTCCACACACTGAGAAGATCTGATTGGTCACACACAGACTGACACTCCAGCCCTTCCACTGATCCCTCCCCCTTCTCTCCCCATTCTATCCTGTCTGATATCACTGTTCTAGAGACTAGGGGGGCCCTTTCCCTTCCATTACACTGATACCTGTCAAAAAAAGTTTTGCTGGAACACGGAGAGAGAGGGTATTTGAAACTTGATCTTTGAGTATCTTCTGGCATTTGAAAACTTGAGCATATCAAGCTAATGTTGACCAGCGAATGTGACTCATTTTTTCACTGATATTGAAAGCAACACTACACCATAATTATCCATTCACAAAAAAATTCAAAATTTCATTACACAAACATACACCAAAGACTCAGCTTTTTTCACTTCTATTTTGGTCACACTTTTAACCTCCATAGAACTGGATCAGACCATGGAGTGCATGCACACTGACTTAAGCCTGTGCTTGGGTTTTCCTGTGTCATGTGTTGCCTTTCAGCTTCTTGTTCCCAAGGCTGACTAATTTCATATGTTCTTTTGCCTGCATTGTTGTTTCTTCCTGTTTGATATACGAAAACAACACACGTCCTTCAAGTCCAGCAAGAACATTCTGGTAGAAAATCATCTGATCAAGAAAGAAAGGTATACTTATGCAATGTCTGAATAATCAAGTATGACCTTTCCTCTTGCTCTATTTTTGCAACTCACTGAGATGTTTCTACACTGAAATAATCAGTTAGTGCTAGTATCATCTTCCACAATGCCTCCGTGGAAACTAGTAGTGATACCATGTCTGGCAGGGTCAGTGTCCAAACTCCACTCTACATGAAACAACATTGTTGTCTTTCAAAGTGAACAGTACAGACGATCAAAATGCTGTCATGTAAAGACTGACTAATAAAATTACAGGCCATACATACCCCTTTCACTTCACTTGTCTCCTACACTTAAGTGTAGGTGGCAGTGAAGTTCAAATTTGTTGGGTGGATAAAAAATAACTCGAAGAGAGTTTGAATGAGACTGCTTGCCTTTTCCTTCAAACCTGCTCTGTGTGCTTCTGCCCTACTTCTGTTCTGGCTCACTTGAGATGGACACTTTCTTTGGAAACTTGTATTTTAGAATGAAGTGAAAGGGGTATGTATGGCCTGTAATTTTATCAGTCAGTCTTTACATGACAGCATTTTGATCGTCTGTACTGTTCACTTTGAAAGACAACAATGTTGTTTCATGTAGAGTGGAGTTTGGACACTGACCCTGCCAGACATGGTATCACTACTAGTTTCCACGGAGGCATTGTGGAAGATGATACTAGCACTAACTGATTATTTCAGTGTAGAAACATCTCAGTGAGTTGCAAAAATAGAGCAAGAGGAAAGGTCATACTTGATTATTCAGACGTTGCATATTATGGACATGCCTATGCATGACATTCATTGCAATCTTGTCTCAGACCATTATTTAAACATTCAACAAACTGACACAATACGCGTGGAATGTCAAACAGTGTCAGTGTGATATTATGATGCTGGTAACAGACTACATATTGAAAAATGACCCCTTCCCATTGGTACACCAGTGGATTAGAGATCTATGGGGTAATGCACCTGCCTTGAAATCAAAAAGTCTGGGTTTGATCCCTCTCTGTACGCAAAACTTTTCCCCCATTCATTCGACTGTGAATGGTGGTCCAGGTGCTAGTATTTTGGATGAAAGATGATAAACCGAGGACGTGTGGTTTACACGCATTTAATACACGTAAAGAACCCATCAAAACAAGAGTTACTCTTGGCAAAGTTTTATAGAAGAAAACCATTCTATTAAGGACACAAAATGAATACATATGCAAACAGGAGAAAAAATAAATAATGGGTGGCACTGCTCTTGTAGCAGTGCACTCTCCCCATGGAGAGCAGCCCTGATTTCATGCAGAAAAAATGGTCTTAAAGGGGTATATAACTACAAACACTAGTCTTAACTTTGCAAGAATTATTATTCAACTTTTGCTATATTCTTGAACTCACTGAGCCATTCTAAAGCAGAATGAAAAGACCAGGGCCCAAAGTTTAACTCTCACAGAATGGCCATCCGCTATAGCGGATCAGTGTAAAACAACAGTTTTGGACAGCTGTCCGCTATAGTGGATTTGCTGTTTGCAAATTTTTCACACGGTGGCTGCTTTTATACTATGACTAGTGCAGCTAAACATAGATTTGTGAGCCTGTCTAAGTTTGAATGCAGAGTGTTGTTGGTTGATTCCAGGTGTTTCAAACTCTTTGTTTGGGGTTGCAGAGAGTAGGGGACATGGAGTACCAACACAGTACAAAATTCTGAGCATTTTCTTCATGCTAGTCAATGCTCAAATATTAGTGAGACCTTCAATCTTTCTTTTTATATGTACTAACCCACTATGTTATTCATAAGTTCAGAATATTTTCTTTTCTTACTATATGTTTTGTATTTTTTTATGATTTAAAAAAAAAATCATTACAAATGGGCTGTCCATGGGAAAAAGCAAGGAAGAGAACTGGTCGTCCTGAGTGAGTTAAAGGTGCATCTGCCCATCAAAGCTGAATCTTTTGTCATACAGATCAGTGCCCATGGTTTAAAGGTACATATGTCTATGATCTCCTGAACCAGCTTTCATTGTCAGGGAGGAAGAGAAAGTCCTAAATGTAATGGAGAAGGCACTAGGAAGTATGTAGGCCACCTTTGATGGAAGTGGATAAAACCTGAAATAAATATTTTTTTAAATCCCTACATAATGTATATATCCTTGTGCACAAGTGTTTACGCCAATAATCACAGCAGCAACATAGAACTGTACATCCCAAACCCTAAGGGCTCAGGTCCAATCCCAGATGAAAGCAGGGGAAAAGACAGCAGCAGAAGGAAATGTGTGAGGTGTGGTCTAGATGTAGTCTGGCCTCCTTAGGGGCCAAAAAGAGTCACTTCCTGCAGATGGCCCTTCTTTGAAAACCTTTAGCATTCTGCTTTCTCTACAATTTCCTTATATGCAATCATATTTTGACTAAAAGAGTAAGACTGGTGCTTCTGTACGACTTGACTCGGTATACTGAATTCCTCATGTTTTTGTAGCTTTCATCAGTACATGATTGAATGGCTATATTTAAATTTTCCCATTCTTCTTTTTTCCCTTTCTTCTTCATTTGTTTCTGATATCCAGTTCATGCCCTGTTTTTTCTACAACACTCATCTCAGTTTCTCCATTCTAGCCGTGATCACTACTGCTTGGTCACTTTGGTTGTGTTCAATGTTTTCAGCTAATATAGCAGGACACCACCTACTAAGCCCCCTACAGACGAAAATAAAAAGCAAACTAAGACGCCCATCTGGAGTGGTAACCACCACATTAACCATTCAACTACCTTCTCCTGTAAACCTACAGCCTTTAAGGCTTTGACACAAATCTACCACAGGCACAAAAGTATATGGGAAACAGAAACTGGTGTCATTACGAGAGCAGATTAATCAGGGAAACTGAATCAGGAACTTTTTTACTGTATGATAATCAGTGATGAGGACGACGATGTATTGATGCTGCAATGGAAGTGCATGCGCTTTGAGACCACTCCATTGTGCTGTACTTTTTATTTTATTTTATTTTATTTTATTTTATTTTATTCTATTTTATTTTATACCACTTTATGTCACAGCAGATTTCTCTGCGTGAAATTTGGGCTACTCTCCCCGGGGAGAGCGCGTTGCCACAAGTGCAGCGCCTACCCATTATTTTTTTTTCCTCATGATGGTGTCTACACACGACACCGGTTATTCATTTGCACGTCTGACTTTCATATCATCATGTGAAGATTTAGCACAAGCCTTGACTTCTTGCAAAATCCATTAATATTTCTTTGGACTTTCTGGCATTTTAGTCCAAACAATTCTTTTTTTCACCAGCACAACACCCAAATTCAACATTACTCAGTCAAGTGTGTTAAATCTAGCGCCCCCCTCTCTTTTACTTAGTCTAGGTGTGTGTCAGTTCGTGCTATAATTAGCACAGCTGGCCCCATCTGGGATGGGAAGGAAAAGATAGCAGATGAGAGGAGCTGAAAGTGGGGAAACTGACAGCTGTGCCAGGAGAAAAAAACTCCTTGAACTGTTTAGAATAAGTGAGATGTTCTGCATGTGTTCTTGCCCAGGGCCCTGGTTTGTAGTCTTGTCCAGGAGACTCGTGGTGGAGTGCAGGGGTCAGCACTGATGTTGACTCCAGGGCAGGGTCCCCTAGGGGGCGCCTCCTTGGTGGCTCAGTCCTGGGCCGTCAGGTCATGAGCCTGTTGCTCTGACCACTAGGCTGTCCTGCCTCCCTCATGACTTTGTGATGATAAAGTTAATGCTTTGTGTAAGGGGTGGAGGAGTGGGGGGGTTGCTGCCTCAGACTTTGATCTGAAGCTATCAGAGAGTGCATGTTCCAGTCACTACCAAAGTACAGCTGTCTGGTGGTCCCACCGGCACATGATGGTCTATCCTTATGAAAGCAGAATATAATTTAACATGTGTGCCAATATGTTCTGCATGGGTTCACACAGGGCCTCAGTTTATAGTCTCATCCGAAACTCACCAATGCCTTATACACGATTTGTTGCTTTGCTGGAGGATGCCCTTGCTGCATTTAGCAGACGACTCTTTTGCCCTGATGGCTTCCTGTGTGTGTACACAGTGCTGTTTGCACAGAGGGCCTGGGTTGGCGGTGCAGTCTGAGAAACAGGCATCGCCCCCCAAACGCTGCTCAGGATAGGGGAGGGAGGGTCTGGCTTTGGGCTGAACTCGACCCCCAGGCCACTGGTTTTTTCTGGACAGGTCATTTTGCTTCGAGATTAATTATCACCTGTGGATGACTGGTGGATGTCAGCATTATACTTAGTCCTCTGTTGTTTTGAATGGGTTGGCTCTTTTGAACATGGTTACGATCCGTTTTTATTTCTGTGGTTTATGTTGTGTTCATACTGTTTCCAATTTCTTTTGATCTTTTTCAACAACCAAAAGTTGGCTGCCTTTTAATAGTATGCACTGATTATAGTTAAGGAAAAAGTAGTGGAGGAAAAACAAGTGCAGGTACCAACTTCTTAATCAATGCACTGATTATAGCATATATCTGTAATGTTAGTTTGATGGAAAGATCACGTGTAGCAGGTTTTTGTTACAATTACTATACATAATTATTTGTTGTTGACGTTGATGTTGCTATTGTTGTGGGTTGTGGTTGTGATGGTGACTATGGGGGTGGTGTGTGTGTGTGTGTGTGTGTGTGTGTGTGTGTGTGTGTGTGTGTGTGTGTGTGTGTGTGTGTGTGTGTGTGTGTGTGTGTGTGTGTGTGTGTTGTTCTTCAGTTTAATGTCTGTTCACATAAGTGATATTAGACCCAAAAAAACAACAAAAACAACAAAAAAACACAAAACCAAAAAACGAATAATGTTACTTGTAGAACTTTTAACCAATGGTAGAAACAAAAAGTAAATAAAACACCAAAAGTGAACATTAAAACCCTAAACAATCAATCAGAACTTTTTAGAAAATTAACAAAAGAGCACGAGATCAATGTCTTTGTCTCTAAACAAGCTAAGTGTGTGTGTGTGTGTGTGTGTGTGTGTGTGTGTGTGTGTGTGTGTGTGTGTGTGTGTGTGTGTGTGTGTATGTGTTGTGTGTGTGTGTGTGTGTGTGTGTGTGTGTGTGTGTGTGTGTGTGTGTGTGTGTGCGCAAGATTTTATTGTGCTTCTCAATTGATTTCAACAGTGGGTTGATTTTCTATTTCTTGATTTTCTTTTTCTTAAATTCTTTTCAGTTTTACTTTATATTCAGCCAGATTACACGATGGACAATTCCAGTGCTGCAGTGACAACTCCATTGTGGACTGACTCATGGAATGATACTACCACAGTGGACAGACCTGTACGCACTACTGAAAAGCATTATACACAATATGCTATCTACATCCTTGCAAAAGAAATGTTGAGCTATGTGCATCCTTTCATCCTTGTGCCAGGATTCTTTGGAAACATCATGATCATTGTCATCATGCGAAGGATGAAGTCAGGTGACGCCACCATCAACCTCTACTTCATTGCTCTGGCTGTATCCGACTTAATGTTTCTTCTGGTGGGTCCGCTGCTGGAGTGGTTAAAATATGTTTCCGGTTACAGACTATATGCCTTACATTCTGTGTCCTGTCAAGTTACCCTCTGGATGTACGCGGCGAGCCTGGTTATCAGTGGTTGGCTTCTGGTCTGTATGACTGTACACAGAGCACTGTCTGTTGTGTGGCCACATCGTGTCAACATACTGTGCACCCGCCGAAGAGTTCGTTTGCTGATATTGGGAATCGTTGTGCTCTTTGCCCTTGTGAATTCGCATTATCTGTATGGACAGCATTTATATTGTAATTTTAGAGGTTATTGTTGGTGTAGAATGCAAACTGACGACGAGATATATATGTATTTCCTTTCAAACATATTCGTTTACATTGACTTTGCATTGTACAGTGCATTTCCCTTTATAATCATGGCTGTGTCAAACATTGTTCTGATCTGGAAACTCAGTCAGTCAGTCAAAGCAGCCGGCAAAGTCCTCAGCCAAGGAGATGCTGAACAAGTTCAAGCTCGTGAAAAAGCAGCCAGGTCTGTGTCAGTGACTGTCATTGTGGTGTCCGTGACTTTTCTGGTGTTGACTCTGCCAGGGTCAGTGACTTACATCCTTTCTTATTTTCAAATGTTTTATGAAGGTGAAATGTCAGGCTATCACTTTGCTTTGAATTATTTCATTACTATTTTGTCTAATCTTCTTGGTAACGTCAACACGGCCATCAATTTCTACCTGTACTGTCTGACCGGGAGGAGGTTCAGGGAGGAGTTCATCAAGATCATGTGTTGTGGGAGGAACAGACGACGGCGTGGTGCTCATCAGTGACAGGAGATGTCTGTGAGCTGTCCACACCTCAGTCATGCTCACTTCATCCTGTGTTAGGACTTGAGGTACATGGAAGAAACATTATCTGAAAAATATCACTTCTATATGTAACAGAGTGGACTTTTTTTACTCTCCCATATCTGTACAGCATCTCGGGTGGGCACAGCTAGACAGTAAACTCTACCTTACGTTCACCATGAAGGCGAAGTGGATGCAATGGAGGGTATTCGAAGGCCACCCAAAGAAACAGAGCATCACACAATTTTCAGGAGTGTCCCGATTTAGTAACACAATGCAGCGACAGCGCTCTGATCGCACGGGAGGTAATCCACTTACCACCCCATTACATATAGACTTAGAGGTACATTTCTTAGAACAGGGTACAAAGAATCGAAAAAATGTTTGCAAAATAAACAGGAAAGCATTCAGTGTGTGATTTCTTATGTGTGTGCGTGCATGCATGCGTACATACGTGCCTGCATGCGCGCGTGTGCGAGTGCGTGTGTGTGCGCTTCTGTGCCGATACTTGAATACAGTTTTGTAGTATATTTCTGTGATAATTGCTCTGCCGTTAACTGTTAGGCAATTCTGTTTAAAGAAAAACTGATTGTTTGTATACAATGCTTAAGATTATCACAAGTAAAAGAGTGCAAAACAATTTTTGTATAACATTGTTACGGAAAGATATAAACAACATAACAACAGAGCTGTGAAAACCACCATTATGTGAAGACTTTCTATGAATGGCACTACTGCAACATATATAACAGAAGAAACATTTCACTTACTTCGTGAATATTTCATATATGATCAAGTCACAACTAACATTTTATTCAACATTTACACTAACACACAGGGCCTTAAACATGTAAAATCAACAGTATAGTCATAAATGCTGCATGTCCACCAGATGTAATAGAGTATGGGTATTTTTGTGACTGTTTAAATAAAGGAACATCAAATGAAAAACTTTTCGTCTATTTTCGTTACTTCTCAGTCATTTTTATGTCAGCAATGAGGAGATATTATCATTACAATATACTGCTTCTTTTGTTGAGTGGAATAAGTTTCATAACTTTCGAGGAAATGCAGTCTTCTGAATCATAATCTTAACCAGATAATGCCAGACATGTTCCTTTTTAATTTTATTATATTTTCATTTATCAATTTTTTGTTTGATTGGTTGTTACAGTTCAATACAGTTGAAACAGTACTATAACATTCTTTAAATTGCCAAAGCAGATGTTGTGATTCACAATCAGGTAAAACACTGTACATCACTGGGGACCTTCAGGGGTGTCGGTTGCCGATTCTTCCTCTTTTCTAACACCTGCTTGTGGAGCTTCCCTCTTCTGCACATGCATCTGTCCTCCACTGACTGACATCTCTGTAGGCACAAAAAAGAGTACAGTAAAATTGGTGTGTGTGTGTGTGTGAGTGTGTGTGTGTGTGTGTGTGTGTGTGTGTGTGTGTGTGTGTGTGTGTGTGTGTGTGTGTGTGTGTGTGTGTGCGTATGTGTACGTGCGCGTGCGTTGACATATGTGTGTGTGTGTGCGTGTGTGTGGGTATGTGCGCGCGCGTGTATGTGTGTGTGTGAGAGAGAGAGATTTGATTTGATTTGATTTATTCTTTTATATCGAGGATAATGGAATAAGCACTTGTGCTTTTTCACATCCAGTCCCCATGTGTATACAGTTTTGTAAATGTCATCTGTTCCCACCGGCACACGATGGCCTACTCTTACGAAAAGCGGAACAGGATTTAACGTGTGCCAGACAGAGACACAAGGAAGAGAGAGAAGAGAGAGAGAGAGAGAGAGAGAAGAGAGAGGAGAGAGAGAGGAGAGAGAGAGAGAGAGGAGAGAGAGAGAGAGAGGAAGAGAGAGAGAGGGAGAGAGAGAGAGAGAGGAGAGAGGAGAGAGAGAGAGAGAGAGAGAGAGAGAGAGAGAATGAATGAATGAATGAATAATCTTTATTTTTCAGGTAAAGGGTAACATGAGTAATTGTATTCATTACAATAATTGTTATGGAGAGAGAGAGAGAGAGAGAGAGAGAGAGAGAGAGAGAGAGAGAGGAGAGAGAGAGAGAGAGAGAGAGAGAGAGAGAGAGAGAGAGAGAGAGAGAGAGAGAGAGAGAGAGAGAGAGAGAGAGGGAACGTGGGGGCCTGAGTATAGTAAACTAGACTTGAAAAAGACTCTTCTTGGGATTGGAACACTTGGCTTTTCAGTATTTCTTGAATGATTCATTGGAAACTTATCTCTTAAGGATGTGGGGACAGCTCCTGCCATTATCTTTAACATCAGAATGCCTTTGTTATATTTTAGTCTTTGTTGTAGGGGTAGAATACTCAACTGAGTATAATCCACTTCAAGTAAGGTTGTTTTCTTCAGAAGGATAAGTTTGAGAGCACGTTTATACATACTTAATAATGGTTTCATAGTGTTTGCACTGGCAGAATCCCAGAGGGTTGAGGCATAGTCTATTGAGGATTCTATGTAAACTTGAAAGAATGATTTCCTTGAATTGTAGTCAAGGAATGTAATGGATTCTGTGTAAACTTTTCCATTAATAATCTTTACAAGTAAGCTCAATAACTATGTCCATCATGATTACCTTGTGTTCGGTTACATGAATAATCTAAAACCCAGGCACATATTTCCTTCAAAATGAAGTTTATTGATGACATGCGCGCGAACTTGCGCGCGAGCGTGCGTGTGTGTGTATATGTGCGTGTATCTGTTTGCTTGGTTGTTTTTTTGTTACTGTTGTTGTTTTTTAGTTGTTGTTGTTGTTTTGCTTTGAACTTTGTTTTTGTATCTGTCTTTTTTTTCGTCTCCCCTTTATGAAAATGTCATGATTTACATCATTTACTTTGTTGATATATTGTGTATCAATTCTTAGGATGTTTGTTCCTGTTTATTTTCTGGTTTTATTTTGTTTGCTTGGTTTTTTTTTGGGGGGTGTTGTTTTTTACATAAAGCATGAATGTAGAATGGATGATATTGTAACCCGATATAATTGCTTGACCTGTGAGTGAGTGTGTGTGTTTGTGTGTGTGTGTGTGTGTGTGCGTGCGTGCGTGCGTGCGTGCGTGCGTGCGTGCGTGCGTGCGTGCGTGCGTGCGTGCGTGCGTGCGTGCGTGCGTGCATGCGTGCCATGGTGTTTGTTAGTTTGATTTTTGTTGTTGTTGTTGTTGTTGTTGTTGTTGTTGTTTGTTTTTTTGTTTGGTTGGTTTTTGTTGTTGTTTTCTTCTTCTTTTTTTTTCTTTCTCCCCTTTTATCAGAATGTTATGTCTTATATAACTTATCTTAATGATAGATGGTGAATGATTGATGTTTTAAGTCATTTTACCTATTATATTCTCATGTTTACTCTTTAATTATTGCGCTTTTTTATTATTCAAATCAAAATCGTCATTGATTCTTACTTCTTATTTTCATTTCTGAATGAGTGCCTTTTCATATCATTACCTTATTATTGTATCTCTGTCTTATTTCTTACCTGTTGTTTGATACTTATGGTTTCTTGCTCTTGGTATTTGGATCATTATAATTCAAATATTGTAATTGTTCTTGTTTAATTGAGGTTATCTTTTTATCTTGATGTTATCCCTGAAAAGGGCTGGGACTGAATGTAAAAAAGCACACAAGTGCTTATCTTTTATACTCGAACAAAAGAATGTGCCTTGCCTCTCTCTCTCTCTCTCTCTCTCTCTCTCTCTCTCTCTCTCTCTCTCTCTCTCTCTCTCTCTCTCTCTCTCTCTCTTCTCTCTCTCTCTGGATTTGAGTGGGTGTCCAGAAATGTATACTTATGCTTTAAAATGACAGTTCCTGGTCTGAAAGCGTTTGCAGTAACAACCTTCACCGCCCTGTTTATCAACAATATCTTATGAAGTTGGAAAGTCGCAGGACAGAGTGCCAGCATTGTGTTTCCATGTCTTCAGACTGACACCAGCTGACAAGTCCATGTCTTCAGACTGAAACCAGCTGACAAGTCCATGTCTTCAGACTGAAACCAGCTGACAAGTCCATGTCTTCAGACTGAAACCAGCTGACAAGTCCATGTCTTCAGACTGAAACCAGCTGACAAGTCCATGTCTTCAGACTGAAACCAGCTGACAAGTCCATGTCTCCAGACTGAAACCAGCTGACAAGTCCATGTCTTCAGACTGAAACCAGCTGACAAGTCCATGTCTTCAGACTGACACCAGCTGACAAGTCCATGTCTTCAGACTGAAACCAGCTGACAAGTCCATGTCTTCAGACTGACACCAGCTGACAAGTCCATGTCTTCAGACTGAAACCAGCTGACAAGTCCATGTCTTCAGACTGAAACCAGCTGACAAGTCCATGTCAGCAGACAGGACAGACCTGGTGCTGAACCTCAACTCACCACTCAGCATCATCACAAAAGGCCACCATGCACAAACTGTCACATCATGCAAAGAAGCAGGCAGCAGAAAGACAGACAGACAGGCAAGTGGTCAGTGTGACCAGGAGGGTGTCTTGAAAGCGCCGTTCTTGGCTGACAATAGCTTCCAGCATCCAGGCAGAGTGGAGAGAGAAGCAAGTCAAACACAGAGCGGAGAGAGAAGCAAGTCAAACACTTATAAATCTACAAGACAAAAGAGAATGACACAAAAGACAAAAGGATATTAACTAGGGGTGTTCTCAGTCTGCCAGCTGAGGTAGACTGTACACACTGGGGAACCAGGTAATCCTTCAGTGCTGAACAGTCTACTCAGTGGTAACACTGTGTCCATCATTTTGTTCTGCTGTCTGCACACATGCATACACACACATACACCTACATGTGCACAAGAACACATACCATTCTCTCACATACATGCATGCAACGTACAAACAGAAGCACTCACGCACTCACACACAATTATGGGTGAACACATACTGAAAGTTCCGTATCCACACATACAACTGTGTGTATGTGTGCACAATAGGTAGCATTGATATCCCTGTCCCTGCCCCATATATTCTTCAAACAGCACACTCACATAAAACCTGTTTTTGTACCGTGTGTCAGCCTGTTTGGATGATGTGTAAACACAGAAATAAACGTAACACTGTACGTTTTTGGCTCTCTTGCACATTCCTCAGCATAACATCCTGGGGGTCAGCCAGAACATGACCTTTGTGTGACTCATCACTTTGGTCAATCAAAAAGAGAACCTCATTACACATGGGGGAGAAGTTTGCATGCATGACTGGTTTCCAGTGCCTCCACACGTAGGCAGTCGTACTCCGTTTTCAGTGATTGTTTTGTTATTTATTTCTGGACAGTACAACTTCTTAGGCCAAGAGATTTTCCATCTATCAAAATGATCTCAACTTTACATTTCAAATAAGAAAACACTTTGCTTACGTCACTAACTGACAACTCTTGGCCTGGGCCAGTTTCCTGGAAGCATCACTGCCTACATCAGGCCTTTGTTGACAAGTGTGAAGAGAGCAGAGAACAATGACCTGAGAGCATCACTGCCTACATCAGGCCTTTGTTGACAAGTGTGAAGAGAGCAGAGAACAATGACCTGAGAGCATCACTGCCTACATCAGGCCTTTGTTGACAAGTGTGAAGAGAGCAGAGAACAATTACCTGAGAGCATCACTGCCTACATCAGGCCTTTGTTGACAAGTGTGAAGAGAGCAGAGAACAATGACCTGAGAGCATCACTGCCTACATCAGGCCTTTGTTGACAAGTGTGAAGAGAGCAGAGAACAATGACCTGAGAGCATCACTGCCTACATCAGGCCTTTGTTGACAAGTGTGAAGAGAGCAGAGAACAATGACCTGAGAGCATCTCTGCCTACATCAGGCCTTTGTTGACAAGTGTGAAGAGAGCAGAGAACAATGAACTGACCAGTGACATGAGACGTCATATGATGAGGATAACCTGCTGACGTTTATCACACATTATATGACAACTATATCTGTTAATACCTATGACAGGCTATGTCTGTTAGTACCTATGACACGTGGCATGAAGAGCTATAGCTTCTTGACACTCTACGCATGTCATTCAGGGGATGTCATACTTGACTACACATTGCACACAACACATGGATTATTGCCTTTGTTTATGTAATGCACCTGATTGAATTGGCTAATACTCCATAAACCTTTAGCACAACATATGATTGTTTTAACACAAAAGGTTGTCTGGCTTTAGGTTTTAAGGACCATTCCCTGATTTTTGTTTTGTAACTCCCTCTTGTCTGCCTTTATTCTTAAAAAAAATGTATAATGACTCAGTGTTCTACTTCAAACTATGGTGTAGTGATTTATATATATATATATATATATATATATATATATATATATATATATATATATATATATATAGATATATATATATTATTATATATATATTATATTTTATACACATATTTCTCGGTGTATTTATTTTTGTATTTATATGTTTATGTATTTATTTATTCAGTTATCTATTGTTTATCTATATTTTTCACTTGCATCATAGCTGAACTGATATCAAATCCTTATCATTTATCAAGAAACCAGTATAAAATATTATCAATGAAAGTATCTTTATCATTGCATAGTCACATTTAATGGTTAGATAAATAAAAACAGCATATACCCAAGGGTAATAGTTTACAAAATATTTTCATGTCTGCATATCAATAATTCTTAAAACGACATAAAAAAAAAGTAATGGAAGAGAAACTATGAAAAAGGAGTAATTACTATATAACTTTTTTTTTTTAAATACGCAATATTAGTCAATTTTGGCATTTTTGTTTACTAAAAAAAGAAAAAAAAAAAGAAGAAAAGAAAGACAGTGAGAAATTGAGAAAATGTTTGGAGACCTTGCCACAGGAGAAGAGAAAAGGAAATGATCAGTCATTACTGTCTTGTTAAGGGAATAAAATTACCCTAGAGTGGCCGTCCTTTATTGAGTAAACCAACATTTTTTTTCCCGTAAAATGAATTTTTGGACGTCTCTGAAGTCTATCTGTCTTCAATATGTCGTTTCTGTTAAATTGTTTACCTTACTGTTCATTAGTTGTTTTTGGGTCTGTTGTTTGTCTGTTTCTTCTTGTTTTTATTGAATTCACCACACAACCCCAAACCCATCCAAACAACACACCAACACACACCCCACCACCACAACGCACGCACGAGCACGCACGCACGCACCCCAAGCAGCACGACGCCCACGCACAAACGCACGCAGCCGCACGCAGCACGACACTCATAACTCATTCACACACACACCCACACCACAACACCACACCCCCACAAAACCCCAACACAAAACACACACACAATTTCATTCACTCACATATCCCTCACTACTACTCGGGCTCCTCGGGGATTTTCCCTTTTGATAGGTGGGGCAGGAAGAAAATTTTGCTGTGAAGTTATTTGTCAAAAAATTAACATTTAATCCAAACCTGCCCGTTGTTGGTCTGAAAAGGGGTTGGAAGTCACTTTGGATACCCTGCTTCAAAACAGGGCCAAAAACTTCTGGAAAATAAGGGAAATGGTGAGAGGTCCAGTGTAGTGAAAGACTGAAAGTGGCCTGCCAACAACAGAAACCATGGCCCCAACAGCAAACCCCTTTTTGTCTACGCATAGAAGCAAGCCGCCAATTCAGGTCAACGGGGGACAGGGGGAGGATGGAGGAGAGGGGGAAGCACAGAGGCAAGTAGAAATGGGGAAAATAAAATTGTCACGAAGACGAAATTTGCCATGTTTTTAGTGCCCACCTCCTTTAAGTTTCCCTGTGTTACCACGACCCCCACCGTTGCTAACAAACAATTTACAGAAAGTGACGTAAAAAATTCGTCCATTCAGCAAGAGCTTTTCAAAGGGGCAACGAAAAGCGTGCCGACGTGAAAGTGGCATTGGACGGGGGCCGAGTGTGTACAGGGGGAAACCTCGAAACCGTGGACGACCTGGGCCCAAAAACCTTCGGGTTGTTGGAAACCAGTGTGTATCGAGAATAGTGGTGGAATGAGTGACGATCCTTGCAGCGGGGTGAGGGACAACGCAGGGAATCGGGAAAATTCGGACCGGTTCACGAAGCAAACGGCATCCCGGACCGTTGATATGTGAAATACGATCTTGTGTTCCGTTTCAAATGGACTGTGGGTGCACCCCCGGATTTGTTTTGGTTCGCGAAAAAAGGACTACGGCTGATGACCAAGGGGAAAGATTGTTTTTTCCCCAAGGAAGCTGGGGGTCCCTGTGACCGGGAGAAAAGATGGATTTATATCGTGCCGGATTGATGTGTTGCATGTTTTATTGTGGACGCAGTTCGATTCTTGCTTGGATAACCCCAGTGTGTGTGTGTGTGTGTGTGTGTGTGTGTGTGTGTGGGTGTGTGTGTTGTGTGTGTGGTGGTGCGGGGCGCGCGCCGCGCCCTTTTTGTGCGCGCGCGCCTTGTGGGGCGTAGGTTGTGATTTGTGTGGTGTTTGTGAGTGTGTTTTGAGCACGTGGATGTGCATGTGTGTGTAGGTTGTGTGTTAAGTGTGTGTATGAAGTGTTTGTGTGTTTGTTCTGCCTGCGTGTTTGGGAGTGTGGGTTTTTGTGTGGTGTGAGGTGTGAGTGAGTGTGTGTATGTGTTGTGTGTGGTATGTTTTTGTGTGTAAGGAAAATTGGTGGAGGAGAGAGAGGGGGGAGAGGAGAGAGGGAGGAGAGGGGAAGAGAGAGAGTGAGAGAGAGGGAGAGGAGAGAGAGAGAGAGAGAGAGAGAGGAGAAAGAGACGGGATGCTGTTCCCCCCATGCCCCGGATCATCAGAATTTGTCACGTGTTAGCGTTGTTAGGGGTGCAAAGTTGCACAAGCCACGATTGAAAGGGAAAAGGAGACTTGTGACCTATGGTTTTTGTTGAAAACCAGTTTTGATTTTAAAATGCTGCCCTTTGGATTCGTACCCGTGTTGTGAAAAATTCCTCCCCTTAACAAGTCGTTTTGTAAGGGCCGACCAAAGTTTTTTGAAAAAAAAGGGTTAAAATTTAACTATGTACCATGTTGTGGAATCCATGCCATGATGATTTTGGTCTATGTGTATTAAGTTTTTAGTACATGTGTTTTGTGCCTTTTCCCTCCACTGTCCCTTGTGAATGGGCATCTTTTGCTTACACAATAAAATTTTGTCTTTTTCTTGTCATTGTCACTCTACCCAAGGAGTTGTGATGTATCCATAGTAAAAAGTATACTTTGATGTACAATTGCCACAAAAAAATTTCTTTAATTGAAAATTAATTTAAAAATAAGTGCCCCTTTTTGAAAATTGTTCCCCCCTTTTTTCCCCTTTTGCATTTGGAGGCTGCTTTGGGTGGGAAAGCTACAAAAAACCCTTTTGGAAAACCCAAATTAAGGGGTTTTAAAAGGAAAAAAAAGTAGATTCTCTTGGGTTTCCGGGGGTTCCCCGTTGGAGAACTGTTGGCACTGACCCCTTTCAGGTATTCCCCTGTAAAAAGTCTGCCCAAAATGATCAGTGTGTATTCCCACAGTAAATTTTTCACGGGGGAAAATTTAGTCCTATAAATTGCATACAAAAAAAAAAGAAAATTTAAAAATTTTACAAAATTTTAAAACGGTTTGTTTGGGGGAATCATTTATTGTACACAGAACAAAATGAAAGGGGGTTAAACTTTAAGGATTTTTTTCTAAGTTTTTTTAAGAAAAAAGAGGGGCCCCCTGAAAAATTTTTTGGAAGCCAAGAAAAACAAACCATATAAAAAAAACCACCAAAGGAAAGGGTTACATTTTAAAAATTTTGGTGGAAGGGGGGATTAAACCCCCTTTTGAGTTAAGGGTTTTTTTTTGGATTCGGTTTTTTCTACCCGGGGTTGCGGGGGTTTTCAGGGGAGCGGTTGGGGCTTTTCCCCCTTTGGATAGTTTTTGAGAGCGTTGCTAAATTTTTAAAAAACCAACCGCAGGGTTGTTTTTTCCGGCCATTTTAAAACCCGGGTTGTATTATGAAAAAACCCCAGGTACAGTGTCAATTTATTCCAAGCGATGACTTCCAAAAACACCTTACATCAACCCTTTTAAATTGATCTATGAAATGAAAAAAGCCCCCTTTTAAATTCCCCGGTGGTCCCCCCGATGTTTGGCCCTTTTGGTGCCCTAAAAATTGGTTTTTCCCCCATACATTTTTTGTGCCTGGGTGAGTTTGTGTCAAACCTTTTGGGGGGTTGGAGGTTCCCCCCTGGGTGGGTGACCCCCCCCCGTTGGCTTTGTGCCCGAGGTAAGACTGTGTTAGTAGGGGGTTAAAAATTGGTGCGAAAAATGTTAGCCCGAAGGGGGCACCACTGAAACCCCCCAAAATGACCCAGAAATGTGGGGGGGCCCCGGGGGTGGGGGCCCCCCCCCCCCCGGTCGCCTGATTTTAATTTTGGGCCCTGTTGATTTCTGACCCGGGGTTGGGACCCAACAAAACGGTAGGTGTGGGAAATTGAAAATTTGGGGGGCCCCGGGGAAAAAGCGGAGGGGGGCGTCAAAAGACAAAGCATCAAAAAAGCTTTAAACAAAAAAAGTAAAACTTTTACCCAAAAGGAAATCAATTTTTTTTAAAAAGGGGGAAAATTTTTGGGGCATGCTCTCCCCATCCTAAACGGGGGGGTTTTAAATGTTTTGATCCCTTTTTTTCCATTGCCCCCTTTTTTTTTTGGTTCAGTCAGTGAGGTGTAGTGTTATCAGTTCTGCCCCCGTCCCTGCTGTTTTTTCCCCGCAGCTAAAAGGGGTACTGTGTTTTAGCCCTTCTTTTATTGCCCCGTTGCTGTGTTCAAAAAGGCCCCTGGAGGATTGCCCTTTCAACAAAACAAATTGAAAAATTTTCCCAGGTGTAGTGTTTGCCCCCGGGCCCCCTGCCTGGAAAACCCCTTTCCCTTGGTCCCCTCCCTGTTCCTCAAGAGCTTGAAGTATGGCGCAAACCGAGTACCAGCGGGAAATGGGCCCGGGGAGGAAAGGGGCCCCCCTTTAAACGTGCGTCGGCAGGCCCCAACCGTCTTTGTGGATCCCCGGGATGCTCATGCCCCAGCCCCCCAAAAAAGGGGCAAATAGCAAAAGGACTTGAAATCCCCTCTGGGCAGGGCCCTAAAAATTAAAGGGTTTGGTGAAAATTAAATGGAGCCTGGGGGGGGAATTGGAAACCCACCGGGGAAAAACCCGAACCCCATGAAAAGACATGATAGACGAAACCCAGACCCAACAAAAATCCCCGGGATCGGCGGGGCCCCGGAACCCCCCAACGCCGCCCCTTTCCCCAGGGGCGAGCCCCAGGTGGAAGCGTAAGCTCTTACTGGGGTAAAGCCACAAGATTTTAAAATTTCCCTTTTTTTAAAAAAAACCGATTGGAAAGGGAAATTGCCCGCACCCCTTTTAAAACGTTTGTGGAAAAGTGAAAAAACTGGAGGGTTAAACGTTACCAGGGTACAAAATGGATTATCAGAGGTGAATAGAGGGGATTTGGAGTCAGAAACCTGGATGAAGGAAAAAAAATTTTTTGGTTCGGGGGAAGTGAGCAGTGCATGAAAAAGGGGTTTGGTTTTTAATGTGGGAAAAAGAATTTATTGGGTTTTGCATCCTTAAAGCTGTAACAAAAACCAGTGGGAAATTTTCCATAAAGGGTGCCGGGCCCCAAAGAAAACCCCTCTTTAATTTTTGGACCAAAAACAGTAATGATGAAAAGAAGTCGAAGAGTTTTCCCAAGAGGGAAAAACCAAAAATCAAGAAAGTTTTCCCGGAAAGCCTTCTTATTGTACCGGAGATTCAAGCAAAATTTGGGCCCCGCCCACTTAAAAAACAATGGGCGGGAAAGTTGGTCAGTAGGGCCCACGGGGGGCCCCCGTTTAGGGGATTCAGATTTTTTGGAGTTTGCAGTTACCCCATAAATTTAACCCCTTAAAACCCCCTTAAACCCTAAAAGTGCCCAAGGAACTACGGGGCCTGCAGAGGGGAAGTTTTCCCAAAATCAGATCGCTACATCCTCACCCCACGGCGCATCAATCGGCACCCCAAAACCCCAAAACAAGAACTTTCCCCAAGTGATTGGGGGAGGGACCCCCAGTCTTTTATGCTAAATAAAGTTTAAAAAAGCTGAAGAAAAAGTACCACGCGGGCGGCACAGTATCAAGTTTGACCGGAAAAGTTGAGAGCCCCAAAAAGTTGCTAATTTTTCCCAGGCCGATCAGGGGATTTTTTTTGGGCAAAAAATTTGCCCCCAACCGAATCAAAAACCCCTCCCCAAACTTCAACGGGGAAATCCAAAGTTAAGCAAGGGGAGGTTTTTGGCCCCCGAGAGAAAGAAACCCAAAAAACCCCTGGCCCCCAAATGACCCCTTTGATTGTGTGCCCAAAGGAAGATTCTTGAAAGAAAAAAAAACACCCCCCCCCAAAAGATGCAGCACAGTATCGTTTGAGACAAAAACTGGTGAGAAAGAAAATGAAAAAAGGCAAAAGGAAAATTGGATAAATTTCCGTACGAGAACTTGGGCGGCCCTGAAAAGGGGGGAAAGAAAAACCGCCTAAAAACCACCCTAAAGAAGCTCCAAGGCGCAACCAAAATAAATCCTCAGTTTTCAAGGTTTGTTCAGGGCCAACCTGTGATAAAGCTCAGCAGTTTTAAAAAGTGGTCCCCGTATGCTGGGGGTGTAAACCACCCCCTTCCCGCCAAACCCACAGCCTGATTGTTGGGGAAATTCAAAAACCCAGGGGGAAAAACTTAAACCACAAACCAAAGGGGTAAAGGGAAAAGTGGAAGGGCGCTTTTTGTTTCCCAACGGGAAAGCCCTGGAGCGAAAACATCCCCGGGCAGAGGGCTCAAGAATGGGGGGGTTTTCCTGGTCACTGTCTTTTTACATTCTCTGTAAAAAAAATTTTGGGGGCAAAAACAGTGGCCAGAAAAATGGAACCCAGCTTTTATCCCCTCCCAAAAAGAAAGGAAACCCCCGCCCGTGCCAGAATTACAAAACGATCAGCCCCCTTTAAACCCACCCAGAAAGATCGAAGAGTAATTTAACCCGCCAAAAAGGGGGGGAAGGGTGCCCCTGGCCCAGAAAAAAACAACTGGGTTTTAGGGCAGGAAGGAGCCGGTAAAAAAATTTTTCAGTTGCCGACTTGGGTGGAGAAAAAAAAATTTTTAAACTTCAGAGGGACTTCCCTTCATAAAATTTAAAGCCGTCAAAAAGGGCCTTTGACAGGGTGTGGAAATGCAGGCCTTTGGAAAAGTCCTCCAAGGAATTTCGGAATTGGGAAAGGGTTATCCAAAACATAAAACGCTGTGCCCCTCCAGCATGAAATTTTTCCTAAACCCCGGCCAAGTGGGAGACTATTCAAGACCCACAGTCAAAAACTTTGGGTGCTTGCTCTCCCCCAAACTTTTTAAAATTCTTTTCCGGGAACATCTTGGAGGGAAAACATTTTCGACCCCCCTTCTACCTTTCTCAATAGGGGGGCGATTCTTAAACCCTCAACCCCGCTTCCGGGAGAATTGTCTAGGGGAAGGCACCCAACAAAAACCCCAAGGCCCTTCCCAAACGGGCTGGTAAAACAGACCCCAGGCAATGGGATGGGGGTTGGGCACCAAAAAAAGGGAGTAAAGTTTTTGGTAAACAGTGCAAACAACCCCGCAAAAACTACAGGGAAGGGCCTGCAGCGGGAAAAAGGGTAGACTTGTTTTTCCCAAAAAATCGGCGCCCCCTAAAACAAAAGAGGGGAGCTCCAAACACAGAGACAAGCCCAGGCTACCCAGGCAAATCGTAGGGCAAAAACTGCCCAAGATTTGGAAAACCGAAAAAATAGTTTCCCAAAAACAAAGTAAATTTTGTTTTCAGACCCCTTGGTATATCCATTTTGTCTTAGGGCCTGCAAAAATTTGGAAAAATGACCGATGAAAATAAAGGGAAATCCGGGATTTGGAAAAAAATGTTTAAGGGGGGAAATGTTGGGCTTTTATTTTGGGAAAGGGATAGGAAACAAACCCAATGGGGAAAAGCCCCAAAGTCGAAATTGAGGCTTCCCCTCAGAAACCCCTACTACCCACTGCCCAAAAAAGGAAAGCTGGCAAGGTTTGGGAAAAGCCCCCAAAAAACCCCCTCCCCAAACAGCCCCTTCCCAAGGAACGTTAGAAGGTGGAAAAAAATATGACAGATTGCCTAAAGGGGTAATTGCAGGTGTTCCCTTTCCCTTTAAATGTGCTGTTAGGGAAACGTTTTCCCCCCCATCAAAAAATAAAACCCAACAATAACCCTCCTAATAGCCCACCATCTAATAAAATTCCCCAACTTTTTGGATCGTTTTACCCAAGCAAACGAATTTTAGGGGTTTAAAAACTTTTAAAAGGGTTCCCCAAAAGAAGAAAAAAAACCCAAAATTTGAGTGTGTGTAAATGAGGCAGAGAAACCCCAGGGCCTGTAAATGTTTCTGAAAGAAACAAAAACCCCAAAAAAAAAACTTTACATTATAATCTTTTTAACGGGTAAAAAAACCAAACACAAATAAAATAAAAATCAGAAAAGGGCAAAAATCCAGACAAAACAAAACATAAAAAAAGGGGGGTTTTGGCAGTCCGGCCCCTGTAATTA
>CM060349.1:396823-399323 GCA_030674155.1 Stramonita haemastoma
AACAAAAACAGTAGCAGACAGGGAAAAGAACAAAAAAATAGGTGGCGCTGCTCTTGTGGCGACGTGAAGTGCTCTCTCTCCCCAGGAGGAGGAGAGCAACCCGAATTTCACACAGAGACATATGCTGTGACAAAAAATGGTGTAAAATGTAAAAAAAATAATAAGATAAAATAACTCGAGAGGAAAACGGCTTGCACAGGAGATTCAAACCCCGGCTGTTAGATGGCAGTTCAGCCTGCTCTTACCACTACCACACACACACACACACACACACACACACACACACACACACACACACACACACACACACACACACACACACATACACACAACACACACACACACACACACACACACACACACACACACACACACACACACACACACACACACACACACACACACACACACACACACTACCCCACCCCCACCCCCGCTCCCATCCTCTGTCTGTTTTTGTTGATTTTGAGTTGGCTAGTTCTGTCTGAAATTTATCGCATGTATGTGTGTTATTTGTGAGTGGGTGTTTTTTTTTTTCTTTCTTTCTTTCTTCGTTTCAGTTTGCTTTTTTTTTGTTTTTTTTGGTTTCTTTGTTTCATTTTGTTTTGTTTCGTTTTTTTTACTTCTTTCGTTGTTTATTGTTGAACCATTTCTGTCTTTTGTCTTGGACATGTTTTGGTTTTGTTTGGGTTTTGTGGGGGATCTTTTACGTTTGCTGTATGTCTACCAGTTTGTTTGGGTTTTTTGGAGGGGAACTTTTTCCGTTTCGCTTTATGTCTACCTGTTTGGGTTTTGTGCAGGTATTTTTCCTTCGCTTTATGTCTACCTGTTTGTTTGGTTGTTGTTGGTTGTTGTTGTTTTCTTTTGTAAAACAGAATAAATGTTATCCAGGGTTTATTGCTGCTACCAGAGTTGGGTACAAAGGGTGTATGGACGCGTGTGTGCATGAACGAATGTGGGGTGTACGTGTGTCTGCTTACATGTGCGTGCATTTATGGGTGCATGCGCGCGTGGGCACTCACTCTTGTATGTTGTTCTTGTGGTTTGGGGGATGTTTGTTTTGGGTATGTTTGTTGTTGGGTTTTCCTTGGGGGGGGGGGGGGCGGTGGCTATCTTCTTTTTATTTCGAAAATAATGGAACAAGCACCCATGTGATTTTTTTACATCTAGTCTCCGTGTATATATGATTTTGTAAATTTTGTCATCCGTTCCCATTAGCACACAATGGTCTGGTAGTCTGTGTGCTAGTCTTTCGGATGAGACGATAAACTGAGGTTCTGTGTGTTACACAAGATCATTTAGCGGACGTAAAAGAACCCACGGCAACAAGAGTTTTCCCTGGCAAAATTCTGTAGGAAAAAACACTTTGACAGGAAACAAATACAGTTGCAGACAGGAAAAGAAAACACAATAATAATGACAATAATAATGGGTGGCGCTGCTCTTGTGGTGACATGCTCTCCCCGAGGAGAACAGCCCGAATTTCATGCAGAGAAATCTACCAGGACACAAAGTTGTGTAACAAAAAAATAAGATAAAATAAAAAGTTAAAAAGCAGCCCTGTAACTGGATGTAAAGGAGATGGATGGACTTTATGGACGGCGACATTGTCACATGCGCTAACCTCCCTCCTTGTGCTGCTTCTTAAAAGGTAAAGGTAAAGGTGTCCCATAACCTAGCTGGTTGTAGGGGAGCGAGGCGTCAGAGACCTCAGCTTCTCTAGGGGCCAGCATACTGAGGGCGGCGCCCATCTCCTCTCCCTTGCTGCTTTACCTTCCCTGACCCTATAGAGGGAAGGTACCCATTTACAGCTGGGGGAACTGTTTTTTGTTCTTTATTTATATATGTTATTTATTTTTTTATTTATTTATATCGAGGATAATGGAATAAGCACCCATGTGCTTTTTTTTAACATCTAGTCCCCGTGTGTATGCAGTTTTGTAAATCTTGTCATCTGTTCCCACCAGCACACAATGGCCTATTCTTACAAAAAGCGGAACAGGATTTAACGTGTGCGCAAAATGTTCTGCGTGCGTTCGCACACGGAGCCTCAGTTTATAGTCCCATCCGAAGGACTTTCGGGGAGAGTGGAGTCAGCACTGATGTTAACTCCAGGGGAAAAATATCCCCTTGAACTGGAATCGAACCCGGGTGGTCAAAATTGTACTGAAGCCAAGGCGCGCAAACGGTCACCCATCCAACTGGTAACCACGCTCGATGCTGCTTAACATTGGCTGGGGGGAAAAGCGAGTGCTCTGACCACTGAGCTATCCCGTCCCCCTATATTCTGTTGCTTCTACTGGGACATAATATTATGGCCGAAGGGTAATGTTTTGTTCTGGTATGTTTTCTTTGCCTGGTTTATTTTGGGTTTTTTTTTTCTCTTCTTGTTCTTCTCCTCGCTTTTTGCCTGTTGTATTTATTGTCTCTTTGTTGTTGTTTTTCTGGTAGGTGGGAGGGGAGGGGGAGGAGGGGGACGGGGTGGGCTGGCCCTTGATGG
>CM060349.1:406823-411823 GCA_030674155.1 Stramonita haemastoma
CTCTCCTCTCTCTCTCTCTCTCTCTCTCTCTCCTCTCTCTCTCCTCTCTCCATACCTCCCTTATATATATATATATTTACATATATATGTGTGTATGTGTGTGTGTGTGTGTGTGTGTATGTGTGTGTATGTGTGTCTGTGTGTGTCTGTGTGTGTGTGCCTATCTGTGTCTGTATGTGTCTGTGTCTGTGTCTGTGTGTCTGTGCCTGTGTCTGTGTGTAGGTTTGGACAGACAATTATGCGCCTGCATGCACGTCAGCGCAACTATGTCAGTGTCTCTGCTCATGCACACACACATATGAGTGTGTGCACACGTTTTCGCATGCACACATGAGAGCTGCATCTATCTATCTATCTGTGCTGCTGCTTCACCATCGCTGTGTTTGTCTTTCACACCCTGTCTGTCTGTCTGTCCGTCAGTGAGTGAGTATGCAGAAGATTAAGTGTGTGTGTGTGTGTGTGTGTGTGTGTGTGTGTGTGTGTGTGTGTGTGTGTGTGTGTGTGTGTGTGTGTGTGTGTGTGTGTGTGTGTGTGTGTGTGTGCGTGTGCGCGTGTGTGTGTGTGGGGGGGGGGGTATGTGTGTGTGTGTGTGTGTGTGTGTGTGTATGTCTGTAAGTGGGGGGGGGGGGTGGATGTGGGTGTGTGTAGTGTGTGTATAGTGTGTGTAGCGTGTGTGTAGTGTGTGTGTGTGTGTTTATTTATTTATTTTTTTTTTTTATTCTTTTATATCGAGGATAACAGAATAAGCAACATGTGCTTTTTTTCATCCGGTCCCCGTGTGTTTGCAGTTTTTGTAAATATTGTCATCTGTTCCCACCGGCACACGATGGCCTACTCTTACGAAAAGCGGAACAGGATTTAACGTGTGCGCAAGATGTTCTGCATGCGTTCGCACACGGGGCCTCGGTTTAAAGTCTCATCCGAAGGACTTTTTGGGGAGAGTGGAGTCAGCACTGATGTTAACTCCAGGAAGAAAATTTCCTCGACCGGATTCGAACCCGGGTCTTCAAATTGCCAGCGCAATGTTCTGACCACTAGGCTATCCGCCCCCCCTTGTGTGTGTGTGTGTGTGTGTGTGTGTGTGTGTGTGTGTGTGTGTGTGCGTGTGTGTGTGTAACTCCCATAAGGGCACAGATTCATTGTTTCCCATTCTAGTATTGTTCACTACGATAGTAAGTATATGTATATGTACAAACTGGCTTGCTGTCACTCTTCATGTCAGAATTTAATCACTGGCGGCTGTGCTAAACACACACACACACACACACACACACACACACACACACACACACACACACACACACACACACACACACACACACACACACACACACACACACTAAACCCATCGTTTCCACACGCTGTGACACTTCCATGATAAAAATGTAGAACCTAAAATTTAACTGGTAAGAAAGACAGCACTGCGTTAACTATGTAGGGACTCTATTTATTACAATCTGTATAGATCTCTAGTTTCCTTTCGAAGTATCACTATCAGTATCAGACTGAAGATAATTCTGACGTTGATTTAGAAATTTGTCGTCATTCCCAAACACGTCACCTTACTGAGCAAGCTATAAACTACTAAATCAACTAAACACACAACTTGTGTTGTTTTTTGGAATGAAAAATGGGAGATTGCTAATGGCGAAAGCAGACGTGTGTCTGTGTCTGTGATTAGGTCAGCCTAAACAGTCGGCATATGATTGGCTGGTGTGATTTGCTTGGTGCCGAGAGATTAGCAGTGTGGGATTATGTCTGATAATCTTCCTATTCTCTCTTTCTTCTCCTTGTTGTTTGCTGCTATGGTCATTGTAGTTATGTAATTCTTTGTGTGAATTATAATCCGAAATCTTAATTTTGTCATCTTCCTTGAGGTTTTTTTTTGTTGTCTTTTTACTTGATGTTGTTGTTGTGGTGCTTTTTGTCCGTAGTTGTTTGTTTCTCTTCTTCTTCTTCTCTTTCTCTTCTTCTTCTTCTTCTTCTTTCTTCTCTTCTTCTTCTTCTTCTTCTTAATACTCCTACATCTTCCTCCTCCTCCTCCTCCTCCTCCTTCTTCTTCTTCTTCTTTGTCTTCTTCTTCTTCTTCTTCTTCTTCTTTCTTCTTCTTCTTCTTCTTCTTCTTCTTCTTCTTCTTCTTCCTTCTTCTCCTCCTCCTCCTCCTCCTCCTTCCTACTTCTTCTTTCTTCTTCTTCTTCTTCTCTTCTTCTTCTTCTCTTCTCTTCTTCTTCTTCTTTCACTTCTTCTTCTTCTTCTTCTTCTTCTCTTCTTTCCTTTCTCTTTTCATCTTCTTCTTCTTCATCTTCTTCTTCTTCTTCTTCTTCTTCTTCTTCTTTGCATTCTTCTCATTCTTCTCCTCTCCTTTTCTCATTCTACACTACATGATCTCACGTACTAATCCTTTGGCACCAAGCAAATCACACCAGGCAATCATATGCCGACTGTTCAGGCTGATCTAATCACAGACACAGACACACGTCTGCCGTCATCATTAGGGTGCGGCCATAGTAAACCTGGCATTTTGACGCCGTCAATTTTGCCGGGCTGGGTGGAAAATGCTGCCCGGCTGAATTACTCTGTGGCGTCACTGATAACGGCTGTGCGTGGCCATAGTAGAACCAGCCCGGCCCGGTATTTTTAACCCGTCGTTTTGACGTTCGAGCGACACGTCCGTTTGCGGGTTGACGGAAAGGAAAATAATCAAGAAAAACTTATATATGGTGCTTCAAAAATTCTGACGACACAAACTAGTAAATTGACCCTTCTCGATTACATTCCAGTGGTTTTGATAAAAGTTTTGTGGGGGATTTTACGTAAAAACACTTTTTATGTCGAATTATTTTCTGTCGATTTCGCGTCACCGCGGCAGCCTCATTTTTGTCACTCGCAGTCTCGGGGTGACCATATTCTCAGAAAGAGACGGGCCTGGTTGACTATGGCCGCTTTGACAGATCCGTTCTCCCGTCAAAGAGACGGCCGTCAAAACAACGGGACGGCCGGTTTTACTATGGCCGTAGCATTAGCAATCCCCCATTTTTCTTCATTCATAACGTTGACAACGTAGCATCCATACATGAAATGACAGGAAGAAATACTGGAATGGAGAACTCTGGCATTATTTCGTATGCTTTGATTCTGTGCTAGAACTGAAACTGGTAAACTGGATGATGCAGTGCAAGTGGTGACACATTACATTCCTGTCTCTGATTCTAAACTAGAGCATTAAACTTTGTGTGAAAGATGGTTGGTACAAAGTGGTGACACACTTCATTCCTGAAACTAGATGAGGCAGTGCAAGTGACCACATACTACATTTTTGTCTCTGATTCTAAACTAGAGCATTAAACTTTGTGTGAAAGATGGTTGGTGCAAATGGTGACACACTTCATTCCTGAAACTAGATGACGCAGTGCAAGTGACCACAACAAATGTAATTCCTGTCTCTGATTCTAAGCTAGAACTGAAACTGGTAAACTCAATGACGCAGTGCAAGTGGTGACACACTTCATTCTGGGATTCCTGTCTGTGGTTCTAAGGCTGGAACTGATAACGGTAAACTCGATGGAGCAGTGCGAGTGACGTCACAGTACATTTCTGTCTCTAATTCTAAGCTAGAACTGAGACTGGTAAACTGGATGACACATTACAAGTAGGAACTCAGTTTATTCCTGAAACTAGAGGAGGCAGTGCAAGTGACCATACACTACATTCCTGTCTCTGATTCTAAACTAGAACATTAAACTGGTAAACTAGATGACGTAGTACAAGTGACGACACAGTACATTCCTAGCTCTAAGTCTAAACTAGAGCTGATAATGGCGAACTAGATGACGCAGTGCAAGTGATGACGTGACACACTACATTGCTGTCTCTGATTGTAAACTAGAACATTAAACTGGTTAGAAAAGAAGCCCGGTACAAGTGGTGAATATAGAACTGAAACTGGTAAACTGGATGACGTATTGCAAGTAGGAACTCAGTTCATTCCTGTAACTAGATGATACTGTGCAAGTGACCACACAATGTATTCCAGTCTCTGATTCTAAGCTATAGAGCATTAAGCTGGTGTGAAAGATGGCGGGTGCAAGTGACCACACACTTCATTCCTGTCTCTGATTTCAAGCTAGAACTGAAACCAGTAAACTAGATTACGCAGTGCAATTGATGATACACTTCATTCCTGAAACCATATGATGCAGTGCAGCTAGTGAAAGTGACCACAAAATTAATTCCTGTCTCTGATTCTAAGCTAGAGCATTAAACTGGTGTGAAAGATGACGCAGTACAAGTGGTGACACACTTCATTCCTGAAACTAGATGACACAGTACAAGTGACCACACAATGTATTCTTATCTCTGACTCTAAAATGGAACTGAAACTGGTAAACTAGATGACACAGTGCAAGTGACGACACACTTCATTCCTGTTTCTGATTCTAAACTATTAAACTTGTGTATAAGATGGCATGGTGCAAGTGGTGACACACTTCATTCCTGAAACTAGATGAGGCATGCAAATGACCACAAATTTTATTCCTGTCCCTGATGTTAAACTATAAGTAAACAGGATGACTCAGTACAAGTGGTGATACACTTCATTCCTGTCTGTTATTCTAAACTAGAATTGAAACTGATAAACTAGATGACTCAGTGCAAGTGACCACAAAATTTATTCCTGTCTCTAATTCTAAGCTAGAACATTAAACTGGTATGAAAGATAGTGCAGTACAAGTGGTGACACATTCCATTCCTGTCTCTGATTCTAATCTAGAACTGAAAATGGTAAACTAGATGACGCAGTGCAAGTGACCACTACAAATGTATTCCTATCTCTGAATCTAAGCAAGAAGTGAAACTGGGGGGCTGGGGGGAGGGGGGGAGGGGGAGATGGCGGGTGTAACTGGGAACACACCTCATTCCTATGGATCTCTGACTCTAAGCTAGAACTGAAACTGGTAAACTAGATGACGCAATACAAGTGACCACAACAAATGTATTCC
>CM060349.1:420512-423012 GCA_030674155.1 Stramonita haemastoma
GTCAAGCAAACTTAACTGCACTGACAAAAATGTTTAATATCAGCAAGTGCAAAAATTAACTACAATAACAACAACACGTTAAAACTTGTTCCGTCTTCCGGAAGAGTAGGCCGTTCTGTGGCGGTAGGAACGGATGATATTAAAAAAACACACAAAAAAAACCGCATGCACACAGGTGTGTTTAGACATCATTCTTGAAGTCGGAAAGCGACAACCTTAGCGGTGAGCAAAAATGGTCGCATATGCAAAATTTCATCTTCAGTCAACCTCGGAGCGTGAACCTCGGAACGAAAAAAAAATTGTAAAGATGATAAAATTCACAACTACCACAGGCAAAAACCACATCGTTCCATTTAACATTATTGTCAGTTCTTTTGTGATCACATCAAAACTGCTCTGCTAAAACTTTCAGCAAGAAAATGCATAAACATGTCTTAAAACACAAGATGTCCATTTGCACCTGTTGATGTAAAGATGCTTGCCTGCCTACCATTTAATATTAGGATCGTTTATCCAAAATATCTTTCTTTGTCTATTCCTCAATTCTACAGCACTATTTGACAATATTGAAAAAGAAAAAAATCAGCTGTAGGAAGAAGGGGAGCATCTCGACATCTTTCCCATTTCAAGCGTTAACATAATTATGAGTAAGGGTTTACGGGTTTTTTTTGGGGGGAGGGGGGGTTGGGGAGGGGTTAAGATCTTAAGCTCACACTAAAAACCTTCCCTTAACATCTTGCTTTAACGTCCTAATCAAAAACAATCTTGCCTTGAAAGTCTGGATGTGTTGTGTTGTGTTGTGTGTGTGTGTGTGTGTGTGTGTGTGTGTGTGTGTGTGTGTGTGTGTGTGTGTGTGTGTGTGTGTGTGTGTGTGTGTGAAGGATGCGCATTAGTGACAGTACCAAACCATTTTGGTTCACGACACAGCTGTTTCAATCAGTTTTCAAAACCACGGAATAGGCCTGGTTGGTTTATAACACAACTACACTAGATCAGACTCTCAGCCCTGGTCCTTGTGAATGCGCCAAATCACTCGCTGCACTCAAGATTAACATTTCTTGGCAGCAGCTGTCATGAAATTCACAAAGCAGGGATTTCCCCCTAAGTTTTAAAATAAATAAGGAAGTTTAAAGGCCCGAAACATTTGTTTGAAGGGGGCTTCTCCTCTGAGGACTCTCTGCTGCCATGCTCTACGCCAGTTTCTTACCACTATCATACCTAATGGCCTACTTACTAAGTAGCTACTTCTAAATAAAAATTACTCACCAGTGCTGCTCTTCATCATAGTCTTTCTATAAAAAAAAGAAAAGGCAAAAACAATGATGTTCAAAATCCCACATTTTGCTTTCCCACCTGTTCAAGTGGTCCACACTGCATGCAGATGTCAGGCCCTTTGAAATGGCAAGAGAAAAAAAAAGGAAAGAAAAAAACAAATCAACTCACCAGAACTCACCACAGAGACACGATTTGCACGTGTGTGTTGTGTCGCTAAATGTGTTTTCTGTCCCTAGCTGGAGTAAGACCTTCAATTGCAAAAACCTGGTCTTAACAATGTAACTGGAAATTATTTCTAAACTGCCGGGCACTTCGTTTTCTATCAATACACTTGAAAAACCCACCCAAAATGATGGCCATAAAAAGATACTTTATATAAGATAAAAGCTATGTCGAGGCTGCAAACACAAAAATTATTTAAGGCACGTAAAAGGACCCACGGGAGCAAGGGACTAATCCCTGGCAAAATTCTGTAGAAAAAAAGCCACTCTGGTAAGGAAACAAATACAGATGTAGACAGGAAAAACATTACTGGGTGGCGCTGTTCTTGTGGCGACGCGCTCTCCCCGGGGAGAGTAGCCCGAGTTTCACGCAAAAAAATTTGCCGTGACTTAAAGTGGTGTAAATAAATCAATCAATTAATCAATCAATAAATCAATCAAAGAATAAATAAATAAAAGAAAAAGAAAGAAAGAAAGAAAGAAAGAAAGAAAGAAAGAAAAGAAAGAAAGAAAAGAAAGAGAGAGAGAAAGACAGAAAACGACAAGAAGAAGATTAAAGAAAGACGACAACAGAGAGGACGACAACAAACACAAACGCACAAAACACACACACACGCACACACACGTGCATAACACATCACACACTCACACACTCACACACTCTCACACACACACACATAAACACACACACACACACACACACACACACACACACACACACACACCACACACACACACACACACACACACACACACAACACACACACTTTTCTGTCTAATATCACTTCGAGTGAACAGACGTTAAACTGAAAAAAGCGACACACACACACGCACGCACACACACACACACATGCACGCACACACACACACACACACACGCACGCACACACACACGCACGCACACACACACACATGCACACTCTCACACAAACAGATACGCACGCAGACACACACATACACACGCACGCACGCTCGCTCCACACACACACATACACATACACTCA
>CM060349.1:428012-430512 GCA_030674155.1 Stramonita haemastoma
CCATCTGTATTAATCAAACAAGATAGTATCGTGTAATGATCAAACAAGACGATGTATTATTCAAAAAAGATAATATATTACTAAAAAATATATTATCTTAATCAAACAAGATAGTGTATTCATGAAGATAGTGTATTGATCAAACAAGATAATGTATTACTAAAAAAAAGATAGTATCTTGATCAAACAAGATAATGTATCACTAAAAATACAGTATCTTTATCAAACAAGATAGTGTATTAATCAAACAATATAATGCATTAATCAACCAAGATAATGTATCAATGAAGAAAGTGTATTGGTCGAACAAGATAATGTATTACTAAAAAAGAGATAGTTTGCACACGGTGCCTCGGTTTCTTATCTAATTCGAAGAACTTTTTGGGAGAGTGGAGTCAGCACTGATGTTAACTCCAGGGTAGAATTCCTGAAAATGCGTGTCTCCGTGGTGATCCGAACCCGGACGTCATAGTGCGAGCACAACGCTCTAACCACTAGAATATTCCACCCTCATGTCTATATGTATATATATAAACTAGACTTACATTTTTAAAGTGATGTGCTGCTGTTCTATTAAAAAACAGGTAAAGGTGTCCCATAGCGCATAGCCTGTGTGGTCGTAGGGGAGCGAGGCATCAGATTCCTCAACTTCTCTAGGGGTCAGCATGTTGAGGGCACCGCTCATCTCCTCTTCCTTGCTGCTTTACCTTCCCTGACCCTAAAGAAGGCAGGTACCCATTGACAGCTGGGTGAACTGGGGGGGGGGACAGTACTGAAGCCAAGGCGCACAAACAGTCACCCAGTCACTTGGTAACCACGCTCGATGCTGCTTAACCTTAGCTTGTTTTTATTTATTTCATTTTGTTTATTCTTTTACATCGAAGGTAATGGAATAAGTACTTATGTGTTGATTTTTTTACATTCAGTTCCCGTGTGTATGCAGTTTTTTGTAAATCTTGTCATCTGTTCCCTCACCGGCACACAATGGCCTACTCTTACGAAAAGCGGAACAGGATTTAACGTGTGTGCAAGATGTTCTGCTTTTTTATCTGTTTTGCTTGTGGGGGGAAAGCGAGTGCTCTGACCACTGAGCTACCCATGTCCCCAATTATTCTATTGTTCTATTATTTCCATAAATTTATTCCTTTATTTTTGTATTTTCTTCAGGAAATCCCTGATTCAAGAACAATAAACCCGGCAAGCTCTCAGAATTTTCCTGTACGTCTGCAAAAGAGGAAAGTGACGTCAGCTATGACAAGAGAGTAGCCCCTTGTACGTCATTCCTAACTACGCAATACTGTAATCACTTAACACGGCTTATCAACACCATCAAAAGTGTAGGCAACAAAACCACAGTTGCTGCGCTTCTTAAGTTTCTTGATCACCACCACAACGATAACTATCACCACCACCACCACACCACCACCACCACCACCATCACCACCACCATCACCACCACCACCACCATCAGCATCAGTGGTACTTTTACCACCATCCCCTTCATCCTCAGCAACACGTGCAGAAACAAGATCAAGCAATAGCGGCATCAACAGCAGCAGCAGAAACAGCAGCAGAAGCAGAAGCAGCAGCAGCAGAAACAGCAGGAAGAAACAAAACATGTCATCAGTAGCTGTAGCAGCAGAAACATGAATAGCAGCTGAAAAAAATACAACCACCACTTTTGTAGTAGAAACAGAAGCAACAACAGTGAACAACAACATCAAAATTAAAAGAAACAAAACCGATCAACAAGAACAACAACATCGTCAACAAAACAATATTAACTTCACCACCACCACCACCACCATACCAACAACAACAACAACAACACCCCCCAACCACCACCACCAAACACAACAACGATAACACCACCACCACCACCACCACCACCTACAACAACATCACCACCACCACCACCACCACCACCAACAACAACAACAACAACAATAACAATAACACCACCACCACCAACAACAACACAATGAACACAAACAACGACCCCACCATGAACATCACAACCCCTACCACCTCCTCCACCTCCCAACCTCTCACCCCCACCCCCACCATCACCACCCTTCCACCCACCACGAACACCACCCCCTCCACAACCACCACCACCCCTACCACCACCCCCACCACACTCAAACCAGCGGTGATCAACATCAACATCACACTAAACGACAACAACCAACCCTCGTCACCGAACAACAAGACGACAGGGGGTGTGACGTCATCGCCTACGTCATCGATGACGTCCGTGATGACGTCAGGAGCCACCCTTTTGACTTCTTCTGTTGCTGGAGGAGGAGGGATCACCAACACCACAGTGTCCTCCTTGGGCACCACGGCTGTGGGAGAGTCTACCAGTGAGTGACCTAGAGGGAGGGAGGGAGTGAGTGATGGAGGGAGGGAAGGAGTGAGTAGGGACGGAGGGATGGGATGGAAAAGGGAGGGAGGGAGTATGGAAAGAGGGAGGGATGAGGGAGGGAAGTAGGGAGGG
>CM060349.1:463012-468012 GCA_030674155.1 Stramonita haemastoma
GAGTTGTTCTGTACCTTTTAGGAGAAGAAGGAGGAGGAGAAGGAGAAGGAGGATGAGAAGAAGGAGGAGGAGAAAGAAGAGGAGAAGAAGGAGAAGATGGAGGAGGAGGAGGGAGGAGTTGGAGGAGGAAGAGGAAGGAGGAGAAAGGAGGAGTAGAAGAAGAAATTTACTACTACTACTACTACTACTACTACTACTACTACTACTACTACTACTACTACTACTACTACTACTACTTCTACTACTACTACTACGACGACGACGACGACGACGACGACGACAACGACGACGACGACGACAACTACTGATAATAATCATCATCGTCGTCGTCGTCGTCGTCATCATCATCATCATCATCATCATCATCATCATCATCATCATCATCACGTCACATCAAGGCACATCAGGTCACGTCACGTCAAGTCACGTCAAGTCATGTTACTCCACGTCAAGTTACGTCACGTCCAGTCAGGCCACGTCAAATCACGTCACGTTACATCAAGACACGTCACGTCACGTCACATCAGACCAAATCAAAGTCCTTCGGATGAGACAATAAATCGAGGCCCCGTGTGCGAACGCACACAGAACAGCGTGCGCACACGCTAAATCTTGTTTCGCTTTTCGTAAGAGTAGGCCATTGTGTGCCGGTGGGAACAGATGACAAGATTTACAAAACTGCATACACATGGGGTGTCTCATAGTCTATATGGTCTTAGGGGAGAGAGGTGTCAGAGACCTTAGCTTCTCTAGGGGCCAGCATGTTGAGGGCGGCGCCCATCTCCTCTCCCTCGCTGCTTTACCTTCCCGGACCCTAAAGAGGGCAGGTACCCATTTACAGCTGGGTGAACTGGGGGGACTGTACGTAAACGGTCACCCATCCAACTGGTGACCACGCTCGACGCTGCTTAACTTGCCTTGGAGAAAGCGAGCGCTCTGACCACTGAGCTATCCCCGCCCCATACACACGGGGACTGGATGTAACAAAAGCACATGAGTGCTTATTCCATTTTCCTAGATATAAAAGAAGAAAGAAAGAAGAAAGAAAGAAGAAAGAAAAGAAAGAAAGAAGAAAGAAAAGAAGAAAGAAGAAGAAAAGAAAGAAAGAAAAGAAAGAAGACAGGGACAAAGAAAGAAAGAAAGAAAGAAAGAAAGAAAGAAAAGAAAGAAAGACAGAAAGACAGAAAGAAAGGAAAGAAAGAAAGAAAGAAAGAAGAAGAAAAAAGAAAGACAGACAGAAGAACAGACAGAAAGAAAGAAAGAAAGAAGAAAGAAAAGAAAGAAAAGAAAGAAAGAAAGAAAGAAAGAAGAAGAAAGAAAGAAAAGAAAGAAAAAAGAAAGAAAAAGAAAGAAAGAAAAGAAAGAAAGAAAGAAAAGAAGAAAGAAAGAAAAGAAAAAAGAAAAGAGAAAGAAAAAAAGAAAGAAAAAGAAAAAAGAAAAGAAAGAAAGAAGAAAAAAAGAAAAGAAAGACAGAAAAAAAAAAAAAAAGAAGAAAGAAAGAAAAAAAGAAAGAAAAGAAAGAAAGAAAGAAAGAAAGAAAGAAAAAAAGAAAGAAAGAGAAGAAAGAAAAAAAAAAAAAGAAAAGACAGAAAAGAAACAAAGAAACAAAGAAAAAAAAGAAAGAAAGAAGAAAGAAAAATGAATAATAAATAAATAAATAAACAAATAAAACAAACATCGGGTCACAAGGTGATAAACGCCACTGACCAGGGGAGGGGGTGGTGGTGGTTAGGTGTCAGGTGAGGAACCGGCCAGGTTGGTGTTACACAGGTGTTCATCACAGCACATGTGATTGTTTTGGCCAGAGTCTTCCCTGACATGCCTACCGGACACAGCATAGCATAGGTAGGATAAACCTTGAGGAGGAGGAGGGAAAGGAGGAGGAGGAGGAGGAGGAGGGAGGAGGGGAGGAGGAGGAGGAGGAGAAGGAGGAGGGGAGGAGGAGGAGGAGAAGGAGGAGGAGGAGGAGGAGGAGGAGAGGGAGGAGGGGGGAGGAGGAGGAGGAGGAGAGAGGAGGAGGAGGAGGAGGAGGAGGAGGAGGAGGAGGAGGAGGAGAAGGAGGAGGAGGAGGAGGAGAAGAGGATGGAGGAGGATGGTGGTGGTGATGAATGATGATGATGAGGAGGAGGAGGAGGATGGATGGTGGTGGTGATGATGGTGATAATGATGATAATAACAATAGAATAATAATAATAATAATAATAATGATGATGATGATGATGACGATGACGACTATGTCTTATTCTTAATCTTATTCTTCTTATCATTATGATCATTAATATTATCGTCATTATTTTCGTTATCATTCTTATCAATAACTAGCCCTCTTCTTTTTTGACAGGCCGAAAGGAACCTGGCAATCAAATAATAAACGGTGGATTGAAAGGGGTACAGAACACGAACATGAAATATTTTTTCTTAGAATATTTGGTATGCCATACAATTAGCTTCAGCTTATATAGTACAATTTCTAGTTTCCTTGAATAAGAAATATGTTCAAAGTGTGATGTCTTCATTCTGGAATGCATACTATTCATCAATTTATCACTAATTTCATATGATGACAGTACAAGACTGGACGGGATACAAGATGGCGGAATAGCTAAGTGATTCAGAGCTCTCGCTTTACCCCAGCCAATGTTAAGCAGCGTCGAGCGTGGTTACCAGTTGGTTGGGTGACCGTTTACACGCCTTGGTTTCAATACAGCCCCCAGTTCACCCAGCTGTAAATGGGTACCTGCCCTCTTTAGGGTCAGGGAAGGTAAAACAGCGAGGGAAAGGAGATGGGCGCCGTCCTCAACATGCTGGCCCCTAGAGAAGCTGAGGTCTGTGATGCCTCGCTCCCCTACGACCGTATAGGTTATGGGACACCTTTACCTTTCTTTACAAGATTGGAATCAAACGTTTCAATGCTACAATCAGAGGCACCTTGTTATGTTAAAGAATCGACCAGCTCATTCCACTAAATGCCACAGTGATAAGAGACCCAGTATAAAGTTATTTGGATACCTCTGCTTGCAAGACAATGTGTAAAAAAAAAACTTAATCTCTGTGTGTGTATGTTTTATTTTTGTATTTTATTTTTTTATATCGAGGATAATGGAATAAGCACTCATGTGCTTTTTTTTTTTTTTTTTTTTTTTACATCCAGCCCTCGTGTGTGTGTGTGTGTGTGTGTGTGTGTGTGTGTGTGTGTGTGTGTGTGTGTGTGTGTGTGTGTGTGTGTGTGTGTGTGTGTGTGTGTGTGTGTTTATTACTTTTTTTTATTTATTCTTTTATATGGAGGATAATGGAATAAACACTCATGTGCCTTTATTTACCAAGTCCCCGTGTGTATGCAGTTTTGTAACTATTGTCATCTGTTCCCACCGCCACACAATGGCCTACTCTTACAAAAAGCGGAGCAGGATTTAATGTGTGCGCAAGATGTTCTGCGTGTGTGTGTGTGTGTGTGTGTGTGTGTGTGTGTGTGTGTGTGTGTGTCTGTGTCTGTGTCTGGTGTGTCTGTGTGTCTGTGTGTATGTGTGTGTGTGAGTATGTGTGTGTGTATGTGTGTGTGTGTTGTGTATATGTGTGTCTGTGTCTGTGTGCGTGCGTGCATGCGCTCGCGCGCGCGTGTGTGAGTGTGTGTGTGTAGTGTGTGTGAGTGTGTGTGTGTACGTGCGCGTGCGCGCGCGCGCGTGCGTGCGTGCGTGCGTGCGTGTGATTAAGGCTTACTGTTGGTTGATCGCAGTCGAGGTCATAAATTGTTTGTCCAAACAACGAGTTCTTTGTGACAGCACAGGACTGAAACAGAGAGAGAATAAAAAAGAATCAACGAATACATAGAAGGAAAAAAAAAAACAATGAATAAATCAATAAATCCATCCATTCCTCCATCCATCAATTTTGATCTAAAGTGGATGAACAATTTTACGAAACCTCATACACACGAGGAGTGAATGTAAAAAACAACAACAACAAACAAACAAAACACAAAAAAACCGCACATAAGTGCTTAATCCACTCTCTGCGAAATAGAATCCATCAAAAAAATGTACTCTCCCCAAAAGTCCTTCGGATGAGACTATAAACCGAGGCCCCTTGTGCGAACGCACGCACAACATCTTGCGTACACGTTAAATCCTGTTTCGCTTTTCCTAAGAGTAGGCTTTTGTTTGCCGGTGGTAGGAACAGATGACAAGATTTACAAAACTGCATACACACGAGGACTGGATGTAAAAAAAAAGCACATGAGTGCTTATTTGATTATCCTCGATATAAAAGAATGAAATATAAATAAATAGATAAATAAATAAATAAATGAATGAATGAATAAATAAACAAATAAATAAACAAATCAGTCATCAAAATTGATCAAGCAACCAGGAGGGCAAGCAAATGAGCAAGTAGTCATTTATTTTATTCATTCATTTATTCTTTTATATCGAGGATAATGGAATAAGCACTCATGTGCTTTTTTTTACCTCCAGTCCCCGTGTGTATGCAGTTTTGTAAATCTTGTCATCTGCTCCACCGGCACACAATGGCCTACTCTTACGAAAAGTGGAAATGGATTTAGCGTGTGCATAAGACGATCTGCGTGCGTTCACACACGGGGCCTCAGTTAATAGTCCCATCCGAAGGACTTTTGGGGAGAGTGGAGTCAGCACTGATGTTAACTCCAGGGGGAAAAAATCCCCTTAAGCGGGACTCGAACGCGGATCGTGAAATTTCGAGCGCAATGTTCTGACCACAAGGCTATCATTCAATCAGTGAACTAGCAACTCACTCACTCACTCACTCACTCACTCACTCACTCACTCACTCACTCACTCACTCACTCACTCACTCACTCACTCACTACACTCACTCACTCACTTTTATTTTAGTTTAGTTTAGTTTAGTTTTAGTTTTTATTGGTAGTATCTCTCCCCCCCCCCCTCCAATAAGGATATTAGTTAAATTCCCCCCCCCCCTTTTTTTTTTATCCAAATGTATGATTTATATTACATGTATAA
>CM060349.1:484054-489054 GCA_030674155.1 Stramonita haemastoma
CTTGCAGGAAAAAGAAACAAAAATGGGTAGGCGCTGCACTTGTGGCGACACGCTCTCTGCGGGGAGAGAGAGCAGCCCGAACTTCACGCAGAGAAATCTGCTGTGACATAAAGTGGTATAAAATACAAAATATAAATGCTTCTGCGTCAGGTACTTGATCTGTGTGAGAATGAACACTATCAGTCTCAGTAGGGGACAGGGTAGCTTAGTGGTTAGAGCGTTGCGATAGTGATCTGACGGCTTGGGATCGAGCCACCACTGAGGCACCTGTTTTAGGGGATTTTTCCCTGGAGTTAACATCAGTACTGACTCCACTCCCCTTAAATGTCCTTCGGAAGAGACTCTTAACCGAGACATCGTGTTTGAACGCACGCAGAACATCTTGTACCCACTTTTTAATTTATTTTTTATACTGAGGATATTGGAATAAACGCTCACGTGCTTTTTTTTTTTACATCCAGTCCCCGTGTATATGCAGTTTTGTAAATGTTGTCATCTGTTCCCACCGGCACACAATATAATGATAATAATAATAATGATAATAATAATAATGATAATAACAACAGCAACAACAACAATGATAATAATAATGATAATAATAATAATAATAATAATAACAACAACAACAACAACAACAACAACAACAACAATGACAACAACAACACATGGAATTTATATAGCGCTATATCTTGCAATAACAAATCAAAGCCCACTCTTCCAAAAAGCGGAGAGGGTTTTAACGTGTGCGCAAGATGTTTGGAGTTCTGAAAGAGTAGACCATTTCGTGCGACTAGGAACGGACTGCAAAACCAAAAAAAAAGACCCCATGCACACACATGTTGTGCTTAGATATCAGCCCCGAAGTTGGAATACTGCTACCTGATGGGTGGGTAAAAAAACCGGTCGCGTAAGCCAAAAAATCTCACCATTGATGAATCTCAGTGCTCCAGCCGCGGAACAGAAAAAAAGAAAAAAATAAACAGAAAAAAGTATCAGTATGTTGAAGCTAACTGCCATTGTTTAAGCCAAGAGAAACTAGTGCTCTAAAAAGGTAAAGGTGTCCCATAACCTATGTGGTCGTAGGGTAGCGAGGCATCAGAGACCTCAGCTTCTCTAGGGGCCAGCATAATTGTTGAGGGCTGCGGCGCCCATCTCCTCTCCCTCGCTGCTTTACCTGCCCTGACCCTAAAGAGGGCAGGCACCCATTTACAGCTGGGTGAACTGGGGGTGGGACTGTGCTGAAGCCAAGGCGCGCAAACGGTCACCCATCCAACTGGTAACCACGCTGGACGCTGCTTAACTTGACTTGGGGGAAAGCAAGTGCTCTGACCACTGAGCTATCCCGCCCCCAAGTAATGCGCTATGTTTTTAAAAAAAAATTATTTATTTATTTATTTATTTATTAATTTATTTATTCATATCGAGGATAATGGAATAAGCATTCATATGCTTTTTATTTTACATCCAGTCCCCGTGTGTACGCAGTTTTGTAAATGTCACCTGTTCCCACCGGCACACGATGACCTACTCTTACAAAAAGCGGAACAGGATTTAACGTGTGCGCAAGATGTTCTGCATGCGTTCGCACACGGGGCCTCGGTTTATAGTCTCATCCGAAAGACTTTTGAGAGGGGGGGGGGGGGTAGGAGTGGAGTCAGCACTGATGTTAACTCCAGAGGAAAATCCCCTGGAACGGGAATCGAACCCGGGTGGTCAAATTGCGAGCGCAATGTTCTGACCACTAGGCTATATCCAGCCCTATCCTATTGTGAAATAGTGAACAGTTTTTCTTTCTTTCTTTGTTTTCTTTGTTTGTTTGTTGTTTCTGTCTTCTTTGTTTCTGTCTTTCTTTGTTTTCTTGTTTCTTTGTTTCTTTGTTTCTTTGTTTCTTTGTTTGTTTCTTTCGTTCTTTCTTTCTTTCTGTCTTTCTTTCTTTCTTTCTTTCTTTCTTTCTTTCTTTCTTTCTTGCGTTCCTGTCTGATTCACTGACTAAGCCTTGGAAAGAGCTTTTAAAAGCTTACATTGTTCCTGCTTTTGTGACTACGCAATAGCCGACAGTTGTTTTATTTTCTCTGTCTGTCTGTCTGTCTGTCTGTCTGTCTGCTATTGTCTGTCTGTCTGTCTTGTTCTGTCTGTCTCTCTCTTCCCCCCTCTCTCTTTCTCTAAAAAGCACACGAGTGCTTATTCATTATCCTCGAAATAAAAGAATTTGCCTTGCCTTGCATTACCTTGTCTCTCTGTCTCTGTCTGTCTGTCTGTCTGTCTGTCTGTCTGTCTGTCTGTCTGTCTGTCTGTCTGTCTGTCTGTCTGTCTGTCTGTCTGTCTGTCTCTCTCTCTCTCTCTCTCTCTCTCTCTCTCTCTCTCTCTCTCTCTCTCTCTCTCTCTCTCTCTCTCTCTCTCTCTCTCTCTCTCTCTCTCTTCTCTCTTTCTCTAAAAAAGCGCACGAGTGCTTATTCATTATCCTGGAAATAAAAGAATTTGCCTGGCCTTGCCTTAACTTGTCTCTCTGTCTCTCTCTGTCTCTGTCTGTCTGTCTTTCTGTGTGTGTGTGTGTGTGTGTGTGTGTGTGTTGTGTGTGTGTGTGTGTGTGTCTGTGTGTCTGTGTGTCTGTGTGTCTGTGTGTCTGTGTGTCTGTGTGTTTGTGTATGTGTGTTTGTGTGTGTATTTATATTATGTGTGTGTGTCTGTGCTTGTGCGTGTGTGTATTTGTGTGTGTATGTGTGCGTGTGCGTGTGTGTGCGTGCGCGCACGCACGCGTGTGTGTATGTGTGTGCGCGCGCGCGTTTGTGTGTGTGTGTAGGAAATCTGCAACAATCCTGCCCACGCATAACAAAAGACAGTCCCTGTTTTTCAACATGTCGAGAAATCCTGGGCTTTAATTTTTTTTTAAGTATGACTCCAAAACTCAGTAGGCACAAATTATTTTCTTTACTGTTCTGTTCTCTCCAGACAGTTGACAAAGTTTAGTATTGTGCGATGCAATGTTCTTCAAACTTTGGAAAATAGGAGTTAGAGGATTTTTACCACGCGAGGGCGGAATCTTTCACATAGTGAAGAAGGAGGGTGGCAGGGTGGTTAAGACGTTCACCTGCCAACAACTAGTAAACTGTGAGGTTCTGGGTTCAATTCCCAGCCTCACCCTTTCTTCCCAGTTTGACGAATAAATCGAAATGAATGTCAAAATCCTTAGATGAGACCATAAACTGAGGTCCAGAGTGCTTGCAAACGCACGCAGAACATCTTGCGCACACGTTAAAAAACCCGGTTCCACCTTTCCAAAGAGTAGGCCTTTGTGTTCGGGTAAAAATAAAGAATAACAAGAATAAAAGATAACAGCATACAGAGTCTAAATAAGTATAATAAAAATCGATAAAACCATAGAGTGTAAAACAATATAATACAAATAGATAAAAAATATAGCATAGAGAGTCTAAATCAGTATTCTAAAAAAGATACAAAAAAGAAAAGACAGAGAGTCTAAACCAACAGAATAAAAATTAGATTAAAAATTACACCATAGAGAGTCTGAATCAAATTGATAAAAATAGATAAAAACTTACAGCATAGAGAGTCTGAATCAAATTAATAAAAATAGATAAAGATACACCATAGAGAGTCTAAATCAAGATAATAAAAATAGATAAAGATACCACATAGAAAGTCTAAATCAAGATAATAAAAATAGATAAAGATACCCCATAGAGAGTCTAAATCAAGATAATAAAAATAGATAAAGATACACCATAGAGAGTCTAAATCAAGATAATAAAAATAGATAAAGATACACCACAGAGAGTCTAAATCAATAGAATAGAAAACGGAAAGATAATAACACACAAAAGCAAACAGTGTAAATATAAAATATGAAATAGATATTTATATTCTTTTTTCGTTTTATATCGAGCATAATGGAATCAGCACTGATGTGCTTTATTTTATTTTATTTAAAATTTTTTTTTACATCAAGTCCCCATGTGTATGCACTTCTGTAAATTTTGTCATCTGTTCCCACCAGCACACAATGGCCTTCTCTTACGGAAAGCGCAACAAGATTTAACGTGTGCGCAAGATGTTCTGCGTGCGTTCGCACACGGGGCCTCAGTTTATAGTCTCATCTGAAGGACTTTTGGGGAGAGTGGAGTCAGCACTGATGTTAACTCCAGGGGAAAAACCCCCCTGGAACGGAATCGAACTCGGGTCGCCAAATTGCGGGGAGCGCAGTGTTCAGACCATGAGGCTATCCCGTCCCCAATTTAAAGTGAATGAATGAGAAAGTGCATGAGAAATGAATGGGAATGGTGGAAAAAAAATAACTTGTAAAAATAACATGTCGTTTGTCAGAAAAATAAAAGGGCCCCCCCCCCCCCCCCCCCTCCCTCCTTTCCAACCCCACCCTTAAATATAACTTTGAAAACTCTCTGTTGTTTGTAACGTTGATTCTGATTTTAAACCCGTCGTATTTTTTTCCCAGATTTCCTTTCTTCTTGTCTGTTTTTCTGGTATCTGGCTATCTGTTGTTGTTGTCTGTCTTTGTCGTCTGTCTGTCTGTCTGTTTGTTGCTGTCTCTCCCTCTCTCTCTCTCCTCTCTCTCTCTCTTCTCTCTCTCTCTCTCTCTCTCTCTCTCTTCTCTCTCTTTTTCTACTCTCTTCTCTCTCTCTCTCTCTCTCTCTCTTCTCTCTTCTCTCTCTCTCTCTCTCTTGTTTTTTTGCCTCCCTGTTTATTTTTTATCGAGGAAAATGGAATAAGACTCATGTGTTTTTTTTTAATCCACCCCCGATGTATGCGTTTTGTAAAATCTTAGCACTTTCCCCATAGCCACAATGACCTATCTTACAAAAACCGGAAAAATTTTTAAGTATGTTACAAGATTTTCCCCTGCATCGTTGATTTTGGGGGCCCTGGTTTATATTTTTAAAAGGGGGTTGGGGGGAGAGGGGAGTCAGCACTAATTGTTAACTCCAAGGGAAAAAATCCCTCAAAGGGGAATCAAACCCCCGGGC
>CM060349.1:494054-496554 GCA_030674155.1 Stramonita haemastoma
GTGCGGTTGGTGTGTATGTGTAGGTGTTATTCTTTATCTCCTTCTGTTTTTCCTTCTTCTTCTGGTAATTATTTCATCCTTCTTCTTCATTCATCTTTTCTTTTATCAGTTTTGTGTTTTATGTATTCTGCCTCAGTATTCTCCTGTTATATCGGATTCTTCATCCAGAAAGCTTGAGCAGTTTACACAATAGATGTTGTCGATACGTCATACTTTTCTCTCTCTCTCTCATCCTACTAATTATCCCTACAGGTTTTTATGCTTGATTTTCCTTCAGCTCAAGTCGTTGAGAAGGGAAACAAAACAAGGCTTTATAAAAGATTTAGCTAAATGGAAAAAACAAAACTCCAAACAGAGAAAATGGGAAAAAGAATAAGTAAGAAAAAAAAGATAAATTGTAGTCAAATGCGCTAATATATATAATATATATATATATAATCAATATATAATACAATATATATATAATAATGATATATCAATATACATATGTAGTGTTGTGTCGTGTGTGTGTGTGTATGTTGTTTGTGTGATGTGTGTGATGTGTGTGTGTGTGTGTGTGTGTGTGTGTGTGTGTGTGTGTGTGGTTGTGTGTGTGTTGTGTGTGTGTGTGTGTGTGTGTGTGTTGTGTGTGTGTGCGTGCTGTGTGTGATGTGTGTGTGCGTGCGGTGTGTGTGTGTGTGTGATTGTGTGCGTGTGTGTATGTGGTGTGTGTGTGATGTGTGTGTGTGTGTGTGGGTGCGGGCGGTCCCGGTGTATTTGTGTGTGTGTATTGTATGTGTTTTGTGTCGGTATGTGTGAGTGTATCATCATGTCTTGTAGAACTTGGTGTCTGGATGCAGTGTGTTTCCTAGTCGTGTCGTGCGCCGCGTTGTGTGTGTATGTGTGTATGTGTGTATGTGTGTTTGTTAGTTATTTTCTCCTGTACTCTTTTTCTTCTTTTCTTTTGTAATTATTTTCTTTTTCACTTTCATTTATCTTTTCTTTTATCAGTTTTGTGTTTGTGTATTTGCCTCAGTATTCTCCTGTTATCATTGAATTCTTCATAAAAGCTTTATCATGTTTCCCACATAGATGTTTGTCGATATGTCTACTTTTTCTCTCGTCATCCTATATAATTATCTACAGGTTTTTATGCTTGGGTTTTTTTTCAGCTCTAAGTCGTTGAGAGGGAAACAAATCAAGGCTGTTATAAAGATTTTGCTACATGGAAAATAAACAAAACCCCATGAAGGAAAAAATGGAAAGAATATAACAAAAGATACACTCGTAAAACAAACGCGCTAAAGTGTGTCGCAAGCGCGCGCGCGCGCGCGCGCGCGCCACACACACACACAAACACACACACATACATACCACACATACACACATACACACATACACACACAAACACACTAAACACATACACACACCATAAACACACGCACCATTAATCTACAAAGAGTAATCTTTATCATTATGATTATAATGGTGACAGCTGATGATGATGATGATTGTTCTGTTTGTGTGTGTGTGTGTGTGTGTGTGTGTGTGTGTGTGTGTGTGTGTGTGTGTGTTGTTTGTGTGTTTTTTTGTGTTGTGTGTGTTGTGTTGATTGTGCACGCGCGCACGGCTCGCGCATGTGTATTGTGTTTGTTGCATCGTGTGTATTTGTTGTTGTGTTGTGTACACATGCGTTGTGCGTTGTAAGTGGCATGCATGCGCGCGCCCTTGCATGTTTGCATGTTTATACATGTTTGCACGAGCACATAAGTGTGTAAGTATGCATGCATGTCTTTAGACACATATAGATGTCTGGAAGCAGTTTCCACATAAGCGGAAAAAAAACAAACAAACAAAAAAACCCCCCCCCCCTCCAGAAAAAGGGAAAACAAAACAAACAAACAAACAAACAAAAAAACCGCGAGAAAATATTATGACAAGGGGCATAAATCTAAGGGGGGTTAATTTTCAAGGTGGAGGAAGAAAACATAACTCGGGTTGTCAGTTCCTAAAGGATCGAACTCATCTGTGATCATCACTGCATCAGCAAATGAGATGATGATTTGATGAACTGTGTGTGTTTATTTATTTATTTTATTTATTTTATTTATTTATTCTTTTATATGGAGGATAATGGAAGAAGGACTCATGTGCTTTTTTCCATCCAGTCCCCGTGTGTATGCAGTTTTGTAAATATTGTCATCTGTTCCCACCAGTGTGTTTGTGTGTGTGTGTGTGTGTGTTTGTATGTGTGTGTGTGTATGTGTGTGTGTGTGTGTGTGTGTGTGTGTGTGTGTGTGAGTGTGAGTTGTGAGTGTGTGTGTGTGTACTCTGTCTGTCTGTCTGTCTGTCTGTCTGTCTGTCTGTCTGTCTGTACTCTCTCTCTCTGTCTCTGTCTGTCTGCTTGTATGTCTATCTGTCTATCTGTCTGTCTGTCTGTCTGTCTGTCTGTCTGTCTGTCTGTCTGTCTGTCTGTCTGTCTGTCTGTCTCTCTCTCTCTCTCTCTCTCTCTCTCTCTCTC
>CM060349.1:511554-514054 GCA_030674155.1 Stramonita haemastoma
CGGGGTCTGGCGCGGACGAGGGAGCCGGCAGGGCGGCTGGTTGAAGTGATGGGAATGGTGGGGGGGGGCGGGGGTTGGTAAACGAAGCAGAGGTTGATGCATCTATAGGGAGGGGAATAGGCGGGCAGGGCATGGTTGTGGGGGTTTTCATGATGACAGGAGGGGGGAATGCGGGAGGGGGAGGGCGGGGATGGGGGGGGGGGGGTAAGGGGGGTTTGGGGTGGGGGGGGGGGGGGGGGGGGGGGGAGAAGTAGGCGGAGGAGGACGGAGGAGGAGGAGGAGGAGGAGGAGGAGGATGAGGGAGGACAGGAGGAGGCAGGCGGAGGAGGAAGAGGGGGTTGGAGGAGGAGGGGAGGACGGCAGGAGGAGGCGGAGGAGGCGGAGGTAGGAGCGCCGGAGGAGGAGGAGGAGGACGGAGGAGGGGATTGGAGGACGGAGGAGGGGAATTGGAGGAGGCGGAGGAGGAGGGGATTTGGAAGGGGAGGAGGCGGAGGATGGAGGAGGGGAGGAGGAGGCGGAGGAGGAGAGAGGAGGAGGTGGAGGAGGGGGGGTTGGAGGAGGCGGAGGAGGAGGAGGAGTGAGGAGGAGGAGGAAGGAGGAGGAGGAGGAGGAGGCGGAGGAGGGGGAGCGGGGGGGTGGTTGGGGGGGTTGTGGTGGGGGAGGTGGGAGTGCCGCGGGCAGGGTTGTTTGGGTGGTGGGGGGGTGGTATTGGGGAGAGTGGTTGGGGGGGGGGGTGGGTTGTTGTGGGTTTTGCTTTTGGTTTGGTCGTGGGGGTGTGATTGGTGGGGGTTTGGGGGGGGGGGGTTTGTGTGGGTTTTTAGGGGGGGCTGATTATGGTGGGGTGGAGAGGTGGGTTGGTGTTGTTGAGGGGGAGGGGGGGGGGGGGGTAGGTCGTTATGTTAGGGAGGGTTGGGCGGGGGGTAGGGTTGGGGTTGGGGTTTGTTGAGGTGGGTGCATGGCTGGGTGGTTTTGGTGGGGGTTGGTTGGGGGGTTATTTTTTTTTTTAGGTTGGGTTTTTTTGTTTATTGTGGAGGTTCGGTGGGGGGGTTTGGTTTTGTGGGGTTGATGAGACGGGGGCGGGGATACCTGTGGAAATAGAGTAGGGTTGATGGGTGGGAGGGGGTGGGGGGGATGTTTGTCGATGGTTAATTCTTTTTCTCTTATTGTTTTTAATTTGTTTTATTTAATTTTTTTTTTCCTTATAAAATTTTTATCTCTATTATTTTTTTTTTTTTTTTTTTATTTTTTTTTTAATTTATATTTCATTTTAATTCTTCTTCTTCTTCCTTCTCTTCTTCTTCTTCTTCTTCTCTTCTCTTCTTCTCTTCTTCTTCTTCTTCTTCTTCTTCTTTGTTAATTCTTCTTCTTCTTCTTCTTCTTCTTCTTCTTCTTCTTCTTCTTCTTCTTCTTCTTCTTCTTCTTCTTCTTTGCAATTCTTCTTCTTCTTCTTCTTTGCAAATCTTCTTCTTCTTCTTCTTCTTCTTTGCAATTCTTCTTCTTCTTCTTCTTTGCAATTCCTTCTTCTTCTTCTTCTTCTTCTTCTTCTTCTTCTTCTTCTTCTTCTTCTTTCTTCTTCTTCTTCTTCTTCTTCTTCTTCTCCTCCTCCTCCTTCTTTCTCTTCTCTCACAAGTCCCACATCCCACAAGTCAATACCATGACATGGAAAAAAGATTGTCCCTTAGGAGATCCGTGAAGCCATCATTGCCTGTTGTTTTCACCTCACAGCAGCTAAATAACTAAACTGTCTGGACTAACAGCTGAAATCCCCGAGCAGTAAATCGTGATTATCACTTTTGTTTTCTCACCTGACTGACTGAATGACTTGTCCAGTTGTCTTTCAGTTCGTCTATTCAATCGTTGTCTTTCGTTCTTCTTAGAATTACCATAGTTTTCTTTTCTACCTTCCTCTCCACCCCCTCCCCAGACTTTCCAGTTTATGCTGTTTGTTCCGAAGGACAGTGTCAGGCCGTATTTTCTTCTCTTGGCTAGACTTTTTTGAAAAGTATTGTTCTTGAGATGCTGAGGTGGATTGGTGGTCTAGAGGTTATAACGCGCCTGCCTAGAAAGCAAAAAGTCCGGGTCGGAAGAGTGCTGTGGTTTGAATCACGCTTGGATCCATCCATTAGACCACAAGTGGTGGTATGGGCGCTAGTCTTCAGATGAGATGATAAACAGGGCCTCGTGTTTTACACATCATTATTTAGCGCATGCAAAAGAACCCACGGCAACAAGAGGGTTTGTCCCTGGCAAAATTATGTAGAAAAGTCACTCTGATAGGAAAACAAATACAGTTGAAGACAGGAAAAAAGAAACAAGATGGGTTGTGCTGCTCTTGTGGTGACGCGCTCTCCCCCGGGGAGAGCAGCCCAAGTTTCACTCAGAGAAGAAGAATTAAGAAGAAAAGAAGAAGAAGAAGAAGAAGAAGAAGAAGAAGAAGAACTGCGAAAGAAGAAGAAGAAGAAGAAGAAGAAGAAAAGAAGAAGAAGAAGAAGAAAGAAGA
>CM060349.1:516554-519054 GCA_030674155.1 Stramonita haemastoma
CAGATCGTAAGTATTCGAAGAACGAGAAGTTTGCGTGTAGGGCTTGTTTGCAAATACCTCGCTACATTGGCAGTTATGCTCTGGGTTTTACAGGATATGAATTATTATTTCTTTCCTAGGAAGGAAGAAGATAAGTAATTATCCCGTAGACGGGATAGTCTAGTAGTGGTCAGAACATTGCATTCGCAATTTGACGACCCGGGTTCGATTCCCTGTTTTGAGGGGAATTTTTCCCCCTGGAGTTCATATCAGTGCTGACTCCACTCTCCCCCAATAGTCTTTCAGGTGAGAGTGTAAATCGAGGCCCCCAGTGTGTACAAACGTAGGCAGAACATCTTGCGTACATGTTAAATCCTGTTTCACTTTTTGTAAGAGTAGGCCATCGTGTGCCGGTGGAAATAGATGATAAGATTTACAAAAGTGCATACATATGGGGATTGGATGTAAAAAAAAAAGCACATGAGTACTTATTCCATTATCCTTGATATAGAAGAATGAATAAAAGAATAAATAGATAAATAAATAAATAAATAAATGAATAGGCAGTCACACTCCGCGTTTACAGGATATGAATTATAGTTTCCTTGGAAGGAGAATATAAGTGGCTATGCTTAAAAGCTTGTGATAGATGGAAACGATCTCAAACAGAATAGTTCAAAGTATAGCTAACATGTTGATGCACGTATTGGCACTTTTACCCTTCACCCTCACATGTCCCATAGTCTCACGGACCGTGGGGGACACCACAGAAGATTTTGCAACCAGCTTCCTCCACTCCCCACGGTTTTTCTCCCCTCTGTAGCAGATCGCTCCACCCAAGGCCTGTCCACTCGCTGATGTTGTCTTCCCATCGTTTCCTCTGTCTGCCTCTTCGTCTCCATCCCCTTACTGTTCCCTGTAAGACTGTCTTTGGCCAGTCCAGATGAACGTGTGACGTCTAAAGACAGACAGACAGACAGATAGACAGGCAGACACAGACAAAAACAGAAAGAGACAGACAGACAGGCAGGCTGGCAGGCAGACAGACAGACAGACAGACAGACAGACAGACAGGCAGACAGAAAAACAGATGATGACGATGTTATGAATTCATCATTTTACCTAATTTCTTGGAAACCCCTTTTGACCCTGAAAAAAAAAATCTATTTCTGTCTTTTGTGCCTTCCATTCCTCCCTCGCTGCTATCCAAAACATCCCCAGGGCATACACATTCTTTTCCTGTTAAGAGGTTTGTTTGGTTATTGCATTTCTTTTTGTGTGGCTTCCCTTTTGTTATTCTACCTGCAACTTAGCCGCATATATCTGGTCTCATTTTATACTTCATGTATGCCACTTTGATTTAAAAGAAATGGAAACAAAAGATTAATCTCTCAACTGTCTTTAGAGACACTAGCTTAACTGCTATTGCCTGTTGGTTGATTGTCAAGGAGTAATAACCTATCCCATCTCACAGTTCTAATCCCAAAGTTCCTCTGAAGTCGGGGTATGGCTGCCTATAATCATGGCGAGGTACTTGAAAAACAGTCATACACGCAAATTTCTCATCCAGCGTACTTCCTATCTCACAGTGATAAATCCCCGGTGAGATGGATGAATGAGTCAAGGGTGCATATTCTGGTTGACCCCCAGTGTGTTAAGCTGGGGAACACACAACAAATCCCAAAGCAGCGAGTCAGTTTGGTCAGAGCGCTCGCTTTCCCCCAGCCAAAGTTAAGCAGCGTTGAGCGCGGTTACCAGTTGGATGGGTGACCGTTTACGCGCCCTGGCTTCAGTACAGGTCACCCCAGTTCCCCCAGCTGTCAATGGGTACCTGCCCTCTTTAGGGTCAGGGAAATGTAAAGCAGCGAGGGAGAGGAGATGGGCGCCGCCCTCAACATGCTGGACCCCTTGAGAAGCTGAGGTCTTTAAAGCCTCGCTCCCCTACAACCGCATAAGTTATGGGACACCTTTACCTTCACGTAGTTTATTTATTGTCGGAAAAAATGAATGTGTTCACCAGGTTAGTCTTTAATCTTTCATCTTGTAACTGCATCTTCATCTTTTTCCCTGTTGTCTTTTTCAGAACATCGTAAGGAAGGGAAAATTGTTATAGCTAGATATTATATGATTAGGTATTTACTATACCTGCAAGCAAATATGAACTTTTAGGTTATTTTTTTCTCGTTTAATTGTCGATTTTGATGTTAGGACATGTACGTTTGCCTTCCAACGTTCGTGTGACAGTTTATTTTATGTTGGTCTTTTTCTGGTTTTTATTATTGTTCTTGTTCTCCTCCTCCGTATCCTCTTCCCTCGAGTTCTTCTTCTTTCAATTACACACGCACACGCACACACACACACACACACACACACACACACACAACACACACACACACACACACACACACACACACACACCCCCCCCCCCCCTCCCCACAAAGACACACACCTACACACACACACTTATACACACACACACTTATACACACACACACTCTCTCTCTCAACCCCCCTCCTCCCC
>CM060349.1:526554-534054 GCA_030674155.1 Stramonita haemastoma
AATAAGCCTTCTTGTGCATTTTTACATCCAGTCCCCGTGTGTATGCATTTTGTAAATGTCATCTGTTCCCACCGGCACACGATGGCCTACTCTTACGAAAAGCGGAACAGGAATTAACGTGTGCGCAAAATGTTCTGCTTATGTTCGCACACGGGGCTTCGGTTGAAAGTCTCATCCGAAGGACTTTTGGGGAGAGTGGAGTCAGCACTGATGTTAACTCCCGGAGAAAAATCTCCTCGACCGGAATCGAACCCGGATCGTCAAATTGCCAGCGCAATGTTCTGACCACGAGGCTATCCGTCCCCCCCTCTCGGATGCTGAGGGCTCTGATGCCTCGCTCCCCTACGACCGCCTAGGTTATGGGACACCTTTACCTTTATTTTTACCTTCTCCCTTATGATTAACACTATTTATTTCGTTCCTTGTTTCTGTGTTCTTTTTTTTTTTTTTAGGGCTATCATACTCTACGACCACACAGGTTATGGGACACCTTTACCTTTTACCTTTTAGAGCTATCATAATCATGTATTCATTCCCCTTCCCTCCGAAGTCAAAATGCCGCTACCTCAATGAGTGGGCAAAAACGGTCGCATACACACACACACACACACAAGAAAATTTGGGCAGAAGGCGAACCGCGTAACTGTCGCCGAGGATAAGTAGAAAGTATTGATAAAAATATCGATGCTCTTATTTATATAATAGCCGCCGCTGTAGTCTAGTGGTTAGGGCGTTGGACTCGTAATCTAAAGGTTGCGGGTTCGATCCCAGCTTTCCGCTATGGCGTTGCGCCCTTGGAAAAGGCACTTTACGGCTATTTTCTCACCCCACCCAGGTGTAAAAGGGGTACCAACCTTGTGTTGGGGGTTAACCCTGCGATAGACTGGCGTCCTATCCAGGGGGAGTCTAGGACTCTCAGTCGCTTAACGCCACAGAAACCGGGTTAAGCACCGGCCTGATGAGCCTTAGGCTCGGGACAGACTTTAACTAACTATTTATATAATGACTTTGTAGGTTCTTTATTTGTTTGTTTGTTTATTTAGTCATTCAGATGAGACTATAAACCGAGGCCCCCGTGTGCGAACACACGCAGAACATCTTCCGCACACGTTAAAACCCCGTTCCGCCTTTCGGAAGAGCAGGCCATCGTGTACCTGTAGGAGCCGATGACAAATTTATTATTATAAAAAATAACACAGTATGCACACAGGTGTCGTGTTTAGGCACCATCCCTGAGGGGAAAAAAAAGAATGGGTAGGCGCTGCACTTGTGGCGACGCGCTCTCCCCGGGGAGAGCAGCCTGAATTTCACGCAGAGCAATCTGCTGTGACATAAAGTGGTATAAAATAGATTAAAAAAAAAAGATATTTGTTTTGATTGAATTTGATAGTTTGTATCATCTTTCTTCATCTTTTTTTTTTTTAATTATTATTATTTTTTTTTATAGAAAGTTAATTAGAAAGACAGAAACAAAGAAAGAGAGAGAAAAGTGGAATTAATGTCTAGCTCACAATTTCCAGAGGGTAGGGATGCTATTTATACTGAAAGAGCCCCCGGCATGCCCACAGCTCAGGAAGTGGGAATAGATGCCAAAGTTTACAAAACTGCGTGCGCAAGGAGACTGAACTTAAGAAAAAGGTGGCGAGTACTGGTGTCAACTCTAGGGACGGGACGGGGTAGCCCAATGGTCAAAACATTGCGCTGGCAATTTGACGACCCGAGTTCGATTCCTGGTCGAGGAGATTTTTCCCCTGGAGTTAACATCAGTGCTGACTCCACTCTCCCCAAAAGTCTTTCGGATGAAACTGTAAACCGAGGCCCCCTTGTGCGGACGCACGCAGAACATCTTGCGCACATGTTAAATCCTGTTCCGCTTTTCGTAAGAGTAGGCCATTGTGTGCCGGTGGGAACAGATGACAATATTTACACAACTGCATACACACGGGAACTGGACGTAAAAAAGCACAAAAGTGCTTATTCCATTATCCTCGATATAAAAGAATAAAAATTATAGATGGAAATCTCTCTGAAATGGGTGTCCCGGGGTGGGTTCGAACTCGGGCTGTTCAGAGGAAGCGTAGTGTTCTAACCACTAGGCTATCCTGTCCCCCTAGCCTCTATCTCTCTGTGTGTGTTGTAGACAACAACAGTTGATCATCGTTGTTCGTCGTTGATCTTTGCGCCTGGTGGCAGCATGATCTGTGGCTCTGTAGGTCAAATGCAAGCGCTTTGATTTGTCTTTACAAGAGAGAGCGCTATACAAATTCCATGTATTATTATTATTATTGTGTATTGCATGTATTGTATGCTTTATGACTTTTTCTTTTTTAAAGAATACTTTTCTTGCCCCCCCCTCCCCTCCCCCCTTTTCAATTTTCTTTTTTTCTTCTCTGTTGAGGTTGTGGTTATTTATCTAATCCATTTATAGATTTATTCGTTTTTTTATTTCTCTACTCATATATCCTTTTTTTTTTATCCAATTGTTTAATGAGTTATTTATTTTATTTATTTATCTATTTAATCATTCATGGCTTCCTGTACACAGTTCGTAAAAAAGCTATGTAGATGATTTCACACCCCCCCCCCTCCCCGCACACACACACACACACACACACACACACACACGCGCGCGTGCAGACACAAGCATTTCTTATTTGCATTCACATAACATGTTAACATATTTTTGCTTTCTGTATTCGTTTACCTTCCAGTGTTTACACACACACACACACACACACACACACACACACACACACACACACACACACACACACACACACAGACACGCGCGCGCGCACACACACACACGCGCGCACGCACACACACACACACAGACACAGAGTCCAGTATTTCAAATTTTGCATTCACATGACATTTTCGCACATTTTAGCTTTGGGTGTTTGTTTCCTCTCTAGTGTTTACACTTAGACACACTCACACGCTGACAACACACGCACACACACACATACACACATGGAGAAAAACACACGCACGCATACACACACACATAGACACACACATAGAGAAAAACACACGCATACACAAATACAAAAACGCATTCACACCCACAGACACACACAGAAGTGAGAATGTGTGCGTGTGTGTGTGTGTTTATGTTTTTTATTTTTTATTTCATTCTTTTATATCGAGGATAATGTTGTTTTTTTTTAATCCAGTCCTCGTGTGTACGCAGTTTTGTAAATCTTGTCATCTGTTCCCACTGGCACACAATTGCGCGCCTACTCTTACGAAAAGCGGAACAGGATTTAACGTGTGCGCAAGATGTTCTGCGTGCGTGTGTGTATGTGCATAGAGGTGTGTGTGTATGTGTGTGTGTGTGTGTGTGTGTGTGTGTGTGTGTGTGTGTGTGTGTTGTGTGTGTGTGTGTGTGTGTGTGTGTGTGTGTGTGTGTCTTCTTCAGTTTAATGTCCGTTCACATAAGTGATATTAGACAAAAAAACAAAAAACAAAAAACAAAAACAACCCCCCCAAAAAACAATGGTAGAAACAAAAAGTAAGTAAAAACACCAAAAGTGAACATTAAACCCTAAACAATCAATCAGAACTTTTTAGAAAAATAACAAAAGAGCACGAAATCAATGTCTCTGTCTCGTAAACAAGCTACTGACATGTTCATAAGCACTATAGTAAACTGTCAATAGGACTGTTCTTCAGCGATAAGGCAAGTTCACACAGCAACACACAGTTGCTTAAAATTTTGTCCAGAGAGTTCTCACGTGTGATGGGAAGACACTGTTTTAAAACGGGACAGTCAAAAAGAATATGACTGACTTATATAAGCTTAGTGTTTATATGACAGAAAATGGATTACTGTTGTCTCCAGAGAAGACCAACATTGTTCTCTTCAATAATGGGGCCGACCCTGAGGGTTTGCCTACTTTCAAAATGCAGGATAGGCACCTTGAATACAAACCTATGGTAAAGTTTCTGGGTATTTATATTACTTCAAAACTGACATGGAATTACCATATTGAATATGTTATTAACTAAAGCCAGAAAATCCTTAAATTTTATAAAAGTAGCAAGCAAACAGCATTGGGCTCAAGATGTGTGTGTGTGTGTGCATGTGCATATGTGTGTGTTTGTGTGCACGCACACATGTATGTGTATGTGAGTGTGCGTGCGCGCGCGTGTGTGTGTATCATAGTTCAAATGCGTGTGTGCATTTGTGCACAAGTCTAAGACTTTGTGAACGCAGGTGTCCCAGAGTAGTGGCAAATATTACACCAAAGAAAAAGAGAGAAGAAAACCTCAACAAATTGAAAACCACAAGACAGATGTTGTCATTTTCTGGCAAATGAAAACTGGCAACAGTGGTGAGATTGCAGAAGAAATGATCCCCTTACGGGCTTGCAAAATCAGATTAGTTCTGACAACTAGCGAGTTTTCCTTTTTTTGTTTGATCTTTTTCTTTTGGGTTTGTGGTTGTTGGTGTTGTTGTTATTAATTCTTTTGTTTTTTGTTAGTTTTTTTCCCTGTTTTATTTTTCTTCTCATCGTTGTTTGGAGTCATTTTTAAATACAGTTTAGTCTTGCTTTTAGAGTTTCTTAAAGTCTTTTTTTCCCCCATCAGTCAGAAAAATATATGTTTTACTTTTTGTGCTCATATTCTTGACTTCCTTATTTGTTTCTTTTTTCTGTGCTATTGTGCAAACAAATTTTGTGCTTCCACTTTCATCACAGTTTTGTGACCATGTAATTTGTGTGTACGTGTGTTTGCTTCCAGTGTTTATACACACACGCGCGCGCATGCACACACGCACAAACGCATGCACACACGCACGCACGCTCATACACACACACACACACTGTGCTCATTGGGCCTCTGCACACGTGTGTACACAAACACGTGCACACGTGCATGTGCCAATTACATTTCAATTTTGTACGTGAACATAGACATAAAAATATGAATACATATGTATGGACACGTGCGTGCATGTGCAAATTCGTGCTTGTGAGCATACGAGTGTATAATGTCTGTGCGTGTCTAGATCATTAAAGAAAACAAAAAACGGCAGCAAATTGAAAAACACAAGACAGATGTTGTCATTTTCTGGCAAATGAAAACTGGCAACGGTGGTGAGATTGCAGAAGAAATGATCCCCTTCAGGGCCTGCAAAATCAGATTAGTTCTGACAACTAGTGAGTTTTCCTTTTTTGTTTGATCTTTTTTGTCTTTGTTTTTTTTCTTTCTCTGTTGTGAATTCTTTTCTTTTTTGTTAGATTTGTTTTGGCCGTGTGTCTGTTTTTACTATGATGCATCAATTGTGGGTGGTGTGTGTGTGTGTGTGTGTGTGTGTGTGTGTGTGTGTGTGTGTGTGTGTGTGTGTGTGTGTGTGTGTGTGTGTGTGTGTATGTGTGTGTGTGTGTGTGTGTGTGTGTGTGTGTTGTGTGTGTGTGTGTGTGTGTGTGTGTGTGTGTGTGTGTGTGTGTGTGGTGTGTGTGTGTGTAGAGAGAGAGAGAGAGAGAGAGAGAGAGAGAGAGAGAGAGAGTATGTGTGTGTATGTGTGTGCGTGTGTGTGTGTGTGTGTGTGTGTGTGTGTGTGTGTGTGTGTGTGTGTGTGTGTGTGTGTGTGTGTGTGTGTGTGTGTGAGTGTGTGTATGTGTGTGTGTGTGAATTTTTGCTGGTTGGTTTTTATTTCTTTTTTTTGTTCTTTTCTTTCTTTTTATCTTTCCCCACACATTTTTATTTCTCTTTTTTTATCTCCAATATTGTCATTCTTTTTTGCTGCTTGGTCTTTATCTTTGTCATGTGTTCTTATTTCTTATTTCTCTCTCCTGTCATTTGTCTTTCTCTTTTCTCCTTTATTCCTACTTTTGCTTTCTGCCTTTCTTTCTTTTGTCGTCTTCCTTTCTTTATTTCCTTCTTTATCTTTCATTGTTTAATTTTCCTTTCTTTTATTGTGTTTACCCATCATTCTTTCTCATTTTTACTATTTATTTTTTTTGTTCCTGTTTCTTTCTCTTTTCTTTCTTTGCTTCTTTGGTTTGTATTTCTTTATTATTAGTTGTTCGTTTTATTTCCTTCATGTATCCTTTTACCTTTTTCCTTTCTGTCTTTCTCTCTTGTTCTCTGTTTGTCTATCACTCTGTAGCCGTGGTTTTGCTTGTGTTGTTTTTACTTTTTAAGCAACTGGTTTATTCATTCTGTCTTCTCTTTATTTCTTTCTCCTTTTTTCTTTCTCTCTTTTGTTGGGCCCTTATGTTTTCATTCTACGCTATAACTTTCTTCCAGTTGTGATTCTTCTGTTTTCTTCTTATTTTTTTTGTTGTTTTGGACTTATCACTATCCTTCATGCTTTCATTTACCTTTTCCTCTCTGTCTCTCTCTCTCTCTTGTTCTCTGTCTCTTTGTTTTGTCTTTCACTCTGTAGCAGTGATTTTGCTTGTTTTCTTCTTTTTAACTTGGTAGGAAACTGGTTTATTCCTTTTGTCTTTTCTTTATCTTGTTGTCCTGTTTCATTCATTCTTTCTTTCTCTCTTTTGTTGGGCTCTTATGGTTACATGGTATGCTATAACTTTCTTTCAGTTGTAATTCTTCTGTGTTCTTCTTATTTTTTTTGTTCTATATTAGTCACAGCATTCTTGATTTTTTTTCTCTCTTACTTTCCTCATTCCTATTATTATTTCTCCTTTTTCTTTTCTTTGTCCTTTTTCTTTCTACTCTTTTGTTGGATTCTTGTGTTTTCATTTTATGTTATAGCTTTCTTCCAGTTGTAATTCTTCTGGTTTCTTATTATTCTACTGTTCTGAATTTGTCTCTGTCTTTTCTACCTTTTCTTTCTCTTCCTTTCCCATTTCCTATTATTCTTCCTTTTTTTGGGTATATATTTTTTATTGGTTACTTGTCATGTATTCCATTTTTTCTTTTTCATTTGCATCTTTTATCTCCCTCCCTCCTTTTCTTTGCTTAGCCATCGTTTATTCCATCCTCTTTCTTTTGCCTATTGTATTGAAAGCAAAAATAAGAAACAAAATGTCAAGTGTTATACATTCTCTTTTTTTCCTTTCTTTAAAATACTGCTTTCTGTGTTGTAACAACACTGAATGTTTATGCTGTTCTTTCGATAACTGCTTTTTTCGCACAAAAGGAATGTTTTCTAAATTTGCCAAAAGAAATTTCCCTTCCCCTTTATAAGCAAAATAAAGGTAAAGGTGTCCCATAACCTATGTAGTCGTAGGGGAGCATGCAAGGCATCACAGACCTCAGCTTCTCTAGGGGCCAGCCTATTGAGGGCAGCGGCGCCCATCTCCTCTCTCCCTCGCTGCTTTACCTTCCCTGACCCTAAAGAGGGCAGGTACCCATTTACAGCTGGGTGAACTGGGGGTGGGTGGGGGTGGGGGGTGGACTGTACTGAAGCCAAGGCGCGCAAAGTCACCCACCCAACAGGTAGTAATCACGCTTGATGCTGCTTAACTTGATTTGTAGAGGAAAGTGAGCGCTCTGACCACTGAGCTATCCCGCCCCAATATCAAA
>CM060349.1:536554-539054 GCA_030674155.1 Stramonita haemastoma
TGTGTGTGTTGTGTGTGGTGTGTGTGGTGTTGTGTGTGTTGTGTGTGTTTGTGTGTGTGTGGGGTGTGTGCATGTGTGGTGTGTTTTGATGTGTGTGTGTGTGTGTTGTGTGTGTGTGTGTGTGTGCCCTGTTAACATTTTGTATTGACATCTATATTCTGTTGTTGCTATTGTTGCTTTTGTTGTTGGTGTGTGTGTGTGTTTATTTATTTATTCTTTTATATCGAGAATAATGGAATAAGCATTCGTGTGCTTATTTGCATCCCGTCCCGTGTGTATGCAGTTTTGTAAACCTTGTCATCTGTTCCTACAGTACAAAACGAACTACTCTTATGAGTATTTGAGTCTTTCTTTGTGTGTGTGTGGATGTGTGTGTGTGTGCGCATGTGCGTGTGTTTGTGTGTGTGCATACATATGTGTGTGCGTGCATGCACGTGGGCATACACATAAATATTGCTAGCCAACTTTTCTATGGAGAATGCCTGAAGTTTTTAAAGTTTGCATAGATGCACGTGCCGGTTTATATATAGAGTCTTGGTTCATGCACTCACTCAAAAAACATTTTTGGAGAGGATTCGTCTGGAGAGAGAATGTTCAAGGGGATTTTCCCCCTGGAGTTAACATCAGTACGGACTTCACTCTCCCTAAAAGTCCTTCGGATGAGACAACAAACTGAGGCCACGTGTGCGAACGCACGCAGAACACCTTTCACACACGTTAAATCCTGTTCCGCTTTTTGTAAGACTAGGCTATTGTGTGCCAGTGGGAACAGGTGACAAGATTGACAAAACTGCATACAAATGGGGGCTAGATGTAAAAAAAAGCACATGAGTGCTTATTCCATTATCCTCGATATAAAAGAATAAATAATAAAATTATGATAATGATAAACTTTAAAAGTCAATAGAGTCAGAAGCAATGTGACTTTCAATGAAAATGTAATTAATGCATACCATGCCATCAGTCATTGCCAGGTGGCAAAAAGAGCAGAGACACACACACACATTTATGCACACATGCATGCACGCACACACTGACACACACATACACATGCACGCATGCACGCACACGCATGCACGCACACGCATGCACGCACACATGCACGCATACACACGCACACACATACACGCACACACACACACAAACACTCACACACATTTATGCATAGACACACACACCATTCCTGTATGCTTCTGCCCCCCTTCCCTTAAAACCCCCTAAACAACCCCACCCCCCAAATAAAAACAAACCCAAAAACGAAACCAACAACTACAAAACAGCAAAAACAACAACAAAAATAATCACTACAAAGCAACAGCACCCATCCCCCTAAAAACAACAAAACAACACAAAAACACCCCACCAAAAAATAACAAAAACAACAAAACCAACCATCCTGAATAAAAGCAATAATTATAGCCAATGGAAGAAAATATACCAAACGAAGTGATGAGGTTTTAATGCCAATTGGAAAAGCCTGTGTGGATTCACTCTTGTTTCAAAGGTCTAGACAGGAGAGTCCTCTGTCCTGCATCATGTTTTTTTTTTTAAAGTCTACTCTCCCCCTAGCTCTTTGTTTTTGAATCTTTGATGTGTCTAGAAGATAAATGGCGGAAAATAGGATAGCTCAGTGGTCAGAACACTCGCTTTTCCCCAAGTCAAGTTAAGCAGCGTCAAACGTGGTTACCAGTTTTGGATGGGTGACCGTTTGCTTGCCTTGGCTTCAGTACAGTTGCCCCAGTTCACCCAAATGTAAATGGGTATCTGCCCTCTTTAGGGTCAGGGAAGGTAAAGCAGCGACGGAGAGATGGGCGCCGCCCTCAATTATGCTGTCCCCTAGAGAAGCTGAGGTCTCTGATGCTTTCGGATGAGACGTTTAACCGAGGTCCTGTGTGTTACACCTCATTATTCAGCGTAAGTAAAAGAACCCACGGCAACGAGAGGGTTGCCCCTGACAAAATTCTGTAGAAAAAAGCCACTCCTATAGGGAAACAAATACAATTGCAGACAGGAAAAAATAAAAAATAATAATGGGTGGCGCTGCTGTTGTGGCGACGCGCTCTCCCCTGGGGAGAACAGCCCGAATTTCACGCAGATAAATCTGTTGTGACATAAAAGTGGTATAAAATAAATTTTAAAAAAATCAAATGAATACGCAAAAATATCGCTATATTTAAAACCTCAGAGCTCTAGTCGAGGAACGAAATAAAGAATAATACCCTCCCAAAACAACAACAGCAACAACACAACAACAACAAACAAACCCAAACAACCAAAGCAAAATAAAAACAAAGCAAAACAAAAACCCCTAGCTGCAATTCAAAGCACTAGCCTCAGTAGGAAATCTGTTTCTATGTAAAAAACGAACAGATTACCCTAAACATACAAAATGCATTAATGCATGGTCTTCCCATTAATTATTAGATTCTAACACATCAGAATGATTATTCATAGAGGTAAGGAGCTCCATATTTCAGAGCTTAAAATTTCTATATATAGT
>CM060349.1:546554-551554 GCA_030674155.1 Stramonita haemastoma
AAGTTCACATTTTACGGAAAAGGGATGTTGTGTATTGGTAACGGTTACATGGCTTACATATGACATTTACACTCTGAAATCAAAGATAATTATATACCCCTTGAAATGGCGCCATGGCCTTTTCTTGTAGATATTATTCTCTCTCTCTTTCTCTCTCTATCTCTTGCTAGCTCGCTCTTGTGTGTGTGTGTGTGTGTGTGTGTGTGTGTGTGTGTGTGTGTGTGTGTGTGTGTGTGTGTGTGTGTGTGTGTGTGTGGTGTGGTGTGTGTATACACATATATGTGTGTGTGTATCCGTCTGTATATCTGTCGGGATGGATGAAAAAAAAGTATGAGAAAACTTACTTTGTTACCCATGAAAAATAAAATAAAGATTATTCTCTCTCTCTCTCTCTCTCTCTCCTCTCTCTCTCTCTCTCTCTCTCTCTCTCTCTCTCTCTCTCTCTCTCTCTCTCTCTCTCCTCTCTCTCTCTCTCTCTGTCTGTCTCTCTCTGTCTCTATCTCCCTCCCTCTCTCTGTCTCTGTCTCTACCTCCCTCCCTCCCTCTCTCTCTCTGTCTCTGTCTCTACCTCCCTCCCTCTCTCTCTCTGTCTCTACCTCCCTCCCCTCTCTCTCTTTCTCTATGTCTGTCTGTCTCTTTCTCTGCCTCTCTCTCTCTCTCTCTCTCTCTCTCTCTCTCTCTCTCTCATTTTTCCCTTAAAAAAAAACAAACAAACTCTTTTCATCAATCCCTAATGACCCAATATTTCTGTGAATCGGACACATTAATGATGCTTCATTTCCGGGTTCGCCCTCTATTCTTTACCTGTTTACACTTTGAATAGAGGATCTGGGATTTCCATCAGGTAGGATAATATAAAGCTCTTTCCCGTGTTTGTTTGTCTGTCTGTCTGTCTGTCTGTCTGTCTGTCTGCCTGCTTGTCTGTCTGTCTGTCTGTCTGTATCTCTGTTTGTCTGCCTCTCTTTATCTCTGTCTATCTCTGTCTGACTGTCTCTCTTTCTTTCTTTCTCCCTCTCTCCCTTCCTCTCGCTCTCTCTTTCCTTCTGTCTATCTTCCTCTGTCTGTCTGTCTGTCTGTCTATCTGTCTGTCTGTCTGTCTCTCTCTCTCTCCATATCTCTCTCTCTCTCTCTCCATCTGTTCTCTCTCTCTCTCACTCTCTCTCTCTCTCTCTCTCTCTCTCTCTCTCTCTCTCTCTCTCTCTCTCTCTCTCTCTCTCCCTGCCTCTCTCTCTCTCTCTCTCTTTCAGTGTTCCTTTTTTATACTCTTTTCATGAAATCACTAATGCCCCAACATTTCTGTGAATCGAACACATTAATGATGCTTCCTTTCCGGGTTCAACCTCTATTCTTTACCTGTTTACACTTTGAATAAAGGGGCTGGGATTTCCATCAGGCAGGATAATATAAAGCTCTTTCCCTTGTCTGTCTGTCTGACTGTCTGTCTGGTTGTCTCTCTGTCTGTCTGTCTTTAAGTTTGTGCCGTTTTTTACTTACCTTGTCTGTCTGCCTGCTGGTTTGTTTGTTTGTCTGTTTGCCTCTCTCACTGTGTCTCTCTTTCGCTTCTCTCTCTCTCTCTCTCTCTCTCTCTCTCTCTCTCTCTTCGCTCTCTCTCTCTCTCTCTCTCTTCTCTCTCTCTCTCTCTCTTTCTTTCTCTCTCTCTCTCTCTCTCTCTCCTCTCTCTCTCTCTCTCTCTCTCTCTCTCTCTCTCTCTCTCTCCTCTCTCTCTCTCTCTCTCTCTCTCTCTCTCTCTCCATCTCTCTGTCTGTATCCCTCTCTCTCTCTCCCTCCCTCCCTCCATCTCTCTCTCTGTCTGTCTGTCTGTCTCTCTTTCTCTCTCTGTCTCTCTCTCTGTGTCTCTCGCGAGCTGTCTCTCTCTGTGTCTCTCTCTGTCTCTCGCTCTCTGTCTCTCCGTCTCTCTCTCTCTCTCTCTCTCTCTCTCTCTCTCTTCTCTCTCTCTCTCTCTCTCTCTCTCTCTCTCTCTCTCTCTTTTCTCCTCCCTGCCTCCCTCCCTTCTCTCTCTCTCTCTCTCTCTCTCTCTCTCTCTCTCTCTCTCTCTCTCTCTCTCTCTCTCTCTCTCTCTCCTCTCTCTCTCTCTCTCTCTCTCTCTCTCTCCCCCTCTCTCTCTCCCTCCCTCCCTCCATCTCTGTCTGTCTGTCTGTCTGTCTGTCTGTCTCTCTTTCTCTCTGTGTCTCTCTCTCTGTGTCTCTCGCGAGCTGTCTCTCTCTGTGTCTCTCTCTGTCTCTCGCATTCTGTCTCTCCGTCTCTCTCTCTCTCTCTCTCTCTCTCTCTCTCTCAGGCTGTCTCTGTCTGTGTCTGTTTGTCTGTCTCTTTCTCTGTCTGTGTCTGTGTCTGTCTGTCTGTCTCTTTCTCTTTCTCTGTCTGTCTGTCTGTCTCTTTCTCTGTGTCTGTCTCTCTCTCTCTCACTCGTTTTCTTTGTTCCTTTTTTTAAAAATTTATTTATCTTTTTATACTCTTTTCATGAAATCACTAATGACCCAATATTTCTGTGAATCGGACACATTAATGATGCTTCATTTCCGGGCCCGCCCTCTATTCTTTACCTGTTTACACTTTGAATAAAGGAACTGGGATTTCCATCAGGCAGGATAATATAAAGCTCTTTCCCGTGTTTGTTTGTTTGTTTGTTTGTTTGTCTGTCTGTCTGTCTGTCTGTCTGTCTGTCTGTCTGTCTGTCTTTATCTTGACTCTCTGTCCCTGTCTTTAAGTTTGTGCCGTATTTCCTTACTTTGACTGTCTGCCTGCGTGTTTGTCTGTCTGTCAGTCTGTCTGTCTACGTCTCTCTCTGTCTGTCTTTCTCTCTGTCTCTTTTTCTTTCTCTCTCTCTCTCTCTCCCTCTCTCTCTCCTTCTCTCTCTCTCACTCACTCTCTCTCTCTCTCTCTCCCCTCTCCCTCTCTCTCTCCTTCTCTCTCTCTCTTTCTCTCTGTATCTCTCTCTGTATATCTCTCTGTATTTGTCTGTCTTTCTCTGTCACTGTCTATCTGTATGTCTGTCTGTCTCTCACTCTCTCTGTCTCTGTCTCTTTTTCTTTCTTTCTTTCACACTCTCTCTCTGTATCTCTCTCTCTCTTTCTCTGTCTCTTTTTCTCTCCTTCTTTCTCTCTCTATATCTCTCTCTATCTTTCTCTGTCTCTGTCTGTCTATCTCTCTCTCTGTCTCTTTTTCTCTATCTCCCTCTGTCTCTCTCTCTCTCTTTTCTCTCTCTCTCTCTCTCTCTCTCTTTCTCACTCTCTCACTATGTCTCTCTCTCTCTCTCTGGCTGTATGTGGGTACCATATACCCCTCCCCCTCTTTGTCTGTCCCTGTCCTCCCTTGGTTCCCCCTCTCCTCTCTCTCTCTTTCTCTGTCTGTCTATCTGTCTGTCTCTTTCTCTCTCTTCCTCTCTCTTTCTCTATCTCTTTCTCTCTCTTTCTATGTCTGTCTGTCTCTCTGTGTCTGTTTCTTTGTCTGTGTCTCCGTCTCTGTCTCTGTCTCTCTCATACTTTCTCTGTCGGTCTGTATGTCTGTCTATTTGTCTCTCTGTCTGTCTGTCTCTCTCTCTCTGTATCTGTGCATCATAAAATCAATAGCAACCTTAACAGAGGCAGAAATATTGCTCAAAGGCCAGGGTCTATTTTTCTCCAATTTACCATCTATTTTCACGAGTTCTACCTGTTGATTTGAACGGTTTGAGGTTAAGGCAGGAACATAACGCGTTTTTGTTTTTTTTGTCTCTTTCTTTGATCCATCTCTCTGTTTCTTTCTGTCTCTTTCTCTGTTTCTCTCTGTCTCTGTCTTTGTCTCTCTGCCTCTGTCTCTGTCTCCCATTGTTCCCCCCTCCCTCTCTCATCTTATTGTTTCTCTCTTTGTCATTCTTTTTTTATTCTATGTCTCACGATCTCTTTCTGTCTGTCTGTCTGTCTGTCTGTCTGTCTGTCTGTCTGTCTGTCTGTCTGTCTGTCTGTCTGTCTGTCTCACTCTCTCTCTATGTTTCTCTCCCTCCCCCCTCTCTCTCCCTACCCCGCCGTCTCTCTCTCCCCCCTCTCTCTCTCTCTACCCCCCATCTCTCTCTCTCACTCTCTCTTTCAATGCTTACACTCCTTATAACGTCAATAATCAATGTGCCAATCTTTTACATTATACAGACACAGTTAATGCTAAAAAAGGCCTAGCCTAGCCTAGCTAGGACTGTGATGTTCTTTCCTCGTATCGACCTCTGATTGTTTTTCTCATGATATGTTTATTCCTTGAACAAGGGATTTGCTCTGTCTGTGCGGTCAGAGTTAAGCCCTTTGTTTTTTTTTTTGGTCCTGTGTGTATCTTTGTCTGTCTCTGTCTGTCTCTGCTTGTCTCTGTCTGTCTCTGTCTGTCTCTGTCTGTCTCTGTCTGTCTCTGTCTGTCTCTGTCTGTCTCTGTCTGTCTCTGTCTGTCTCTGCTTCCTTTTGTGTGTGTGTTTGTGTCTCTTTCTGTCAGTTTCCGTCTCTGTCTTTCTGTATCTCTTTCCCTCTGTTTTTCTCTCTTCGTGTTTTTCTCTCTGTTTTTCTCTGTCTCTGTCCCTGTGTGTGTGTGTGTCTCTCTCTCACTGTTCTCTGTGTGTGTGTGTTTCTCTGTGTGTTTCTCTCTCTCTCATTCTCTCTCTCCCTCCCCCCCCCCATCTCTCTCTTTCTCTGTATGTCTGCCCCTTCTGTCTGTCTGTCTGTCTGTGTCTATTTATCTATCCATCTGTCTATCTTCCTACCTACCTACCCATCTACCTACCTACCTACCCATCTACCTACCTACCTACCTACCTACCTACCTACCTACCTGCCTACCTACCTACCTACCTATCTATCTATCTATCTATCTATCTATCTATCTATCTATCTATCTATCTATCTATCTATCTATCTATCTATCTATCTATATCTATCTATCTATCTATCTATCTATCTATCTGTCTGTCTGTCTGTCTGTCTGTCTGTCTGTCTGTCTGTCTATCTATCTATCTATCTATCTATCTA
>CM060349.1:574054-576554 GCA_030674155.1 Stramonita haemastoma
CTCTACTCTACTCTACTCTACTCTACTCTACTCTACTCTACTCTACTCTACTCTACTCTACTCTACTCTACTCTCTAGTCAATCATATTTCTTATTTTCTAATCTGATTTTGTGATTTTGTTCTCTCATTTTGTAAAAGATAAAGCATAAGCGTAGAAAATGTTTCTTGTATTTGGATGATGTTATGGATTTTTTTTCTTTTTTCTTCACTCATACAATGTATATGTACAGTTTGTTTGTTATTGCTATGCCTTTCTTTTATTTTCTTCCTTTTTCACCCAGAAGGGTGTTATAAAAAGGCACGTTTTCTTATGCCATTACCCTCTTTAAATACTCATTCATTCATTCGTTCATTCGTTCATTTCTCTCTCCTCTCTCTCTCTCTCTCTCTCTCTCTCTCTCTCTCTCTCTCTCTCTCTCTCTCTCTCTCTCTCTCTCTCTCTCTCTCTCTCTCTCTCTCTCTCTCTCTCTCTCTCTCTCTCTCTCATGAATCTTGAAATTGATTTTTCTGTACCCTTTGTATTTAGTATTTGCTTGTTCGTTCGAAAGTATTTTCATTATCTATTTTCATATTGTGTACATTTGCAACTTTTCATGTATATTGGTGGGGTTTTGTTTGCTTGTTTATCGTTTGTTTTGGGTGTGTTGGGAGGTGGGGGGGGGGGGGGAGTCTTTTCCGAGGGCTGGATGTAAAAAAGCAATGTTTGCTTATTCTATTACCCTCTTTGAATAAAGAAAGTTTTCAAGTTTTCAAAGAAAGTTTCGGTCCGTCTGTCTCCCCTCTCTTTCTCTCCCTCTCTGTTCCTAGCCCCCTCTCTCTGTACTCCTCCCCCCTCCCCACACACACACTTACACAGTCACACACAGACACACACAGACACAGACACACCTACACACACACAGACACGCACACACATACACACACATCGCTAAACACACACAATTCTTTATTCAAAATGCACTGAAGATCTCAGCGTGATTTTCTCTGAAGTTGAGTAAGATAAACAGCATACCTGATGACCCCCCCCCCCCCCCCCCTGTTTTATTCTAGAGAAAGTAAAAAGAAAATAATAACACATTATTTCACTATTCAATCAGGAGCAGGCCTTTTGAAAAGAACATAGATTAAAATTTGCATGGGTTTTTTATATGGATGCATAATTTATATTATCTTTTGTTAAGCAGTATATATATATATAAAAAGGATGCATACAATATTATCTTTTGCTAAGCAGTATATATTTTTAATATGGATGCATATATTATCTTTTGCTAAGCAGTATAATATTTTTTAATATGGATGCATATATTATCTTTTGCTAAGCAGTATATTTTTTAATATGGATGCACATATTATTATCTTTTGCTAAGCAGTATGATATTTTTTCAGCAACGAGTATGTCTGTCATCTTAAAAAGCATTCAAAAGAGAGAAAGGTTGAAAAGAGAAGCAGAGTGATGGGTCAAATAAAAAGTTTGAAGATGAAAAAAAAAAGCAAAATCAGATATTTAATAAACATTTTAAAAAAAAGCAAAATTGTCAATAAAAATCAGTCTCAGCAACAATCAGCAACAATACCAAATTGGTTGATGTATTCTTTGATGTGAATTGGAGTCATGTGGTGTTCATTGATGTATTCATTGATGTGGTGTTTATTGATGTGGTGTTTATTGATGTATTCATTGATGTGTGTTTATTGATGTGGTGTTTATTGTTTTGTGGCGTTTATTGATGTATTAATTGATGTGGACTGGATTGGTGTGGCGTTTATTGATGTGTATTGGAATGATGTGGTGTTTGTTGATGTGATGTTCATTGATCTGTCATTGATGTGATGTTTATTGATGTATATTGATGTGGGGTTTACTGATGTGTTCAGTGATGTGGGGTTTACTGATGTATTCAGTGATGTGGTGTTCGTTGATGTGGTGTACATTGATGTGGTGTTCATTGATGTGGTGTACATTGATGTGGTGTTTATTGATGTATTCATTGATGTGGGGTTTATTGATGTAGTCTTTATTGATGTGGTGTTCATTGATGTGTTTACTGATGTGGTGTTTATTGATGTAATCTTTGATGTGGTGTTTATTGATGTATTCTTTGATGTGGTGTTTATCGATGTATTCTTTGATGTGGTGTTTATTGATGTATTCTTTGACGTGGTGTTTATTGATGTAATCTTTGATGTGGTGTTTATTGATGTAATCTTTGATGTGGTGTTTATTGATGTAATCTTTGATGTGGTGTTTATCGATGTAGTCTTTGGTGTGTATTGGATTGGTGTGGTGTTTATTGATGTGGTGTTCATTGACATGGTGTTTACTGATGTATTCATTATTGTGGACTAGATTGTGATTGTGGGTGTGGATGTAGATTGACGTGTTTATTGATATGTTCATTGATCTGTTCATTGATGTGGTGTTTATGGACATGGTGTTCATTGATGTGTTCATTGATGTGGTGTTTATGGACATGGTGTTCATTGATGTGTTCATTG
>CM060349.1:581554-591554 GCA_030674155.1 Stramonita haemastoma
AAGAAAGGAGGGAAGAGAAAGAAAAAAAAAGAAAGAAAAGAAAGAAAGGAGGAAAGAGAAAGAATAAGAAAGAAAGAAAAAAAATAGAAAAATCGAATTGATATTAGTCTTTCCTTCCTCGTATCCAACAAATACAAATGTGTCGCTCCACCACGAAATGAGTCGCTTAGCACATTACCCAATTTTGCGCTAGGGGCCATTAAAGGCAGGTTGGGGTCAAGTAGTCAATTTTGAGATTTTGATTGATTATTAAACTATGTCGGTTTATCTACCTTATAAAGAAATATCAAGACATAATTTTTTTTATTCCTTTTGCTTTTAAACGTGTTTTGAAAATACCCAAGCCTTCATTCTAACAACCTGTTACGAAAATAAACTTGCCCGTTTTTCATTTTGTCACATCCTGCAGTCTATCATTTCAATTTGTAATAACTTTGCACAGAATTGTCCGATTTTCAATCTGTTTTTTGTATTGGATAGCCACTTTATTGCACATTAATAATATGTCATTAACTAAAAATTGACCTCTGGTGCACTCCGACTTATTATGTGGTGGAGCGTCACAAAATATAGAGAATTGCTTTTTTCTATCTATATTAATTGTTCCTCGGCTAGAGCTCCGAGGTTCACCAATGAATGGTGATTTTTCTTTTGCGTATATCACCGATTTCTCTCACCATTAAGGTAGCTGTATTCCGACTTCGGGGAGCATTAACTACTACCCACTCTCTCAGCCAAGAGGACATACAGACAGACAGCGCTGGGGAGATGGCTACCTCAAGACACACTTATTTCAAACCTAAGAATTTTTTTTTTTTTTTTTTTCCTTTCTCATCTCTTGTCCACCCCCGCCTTCGACATCTACCTGCCAAAGTGTATAGCCTTCGTGCGCCCGCCCGCGCGGTGTGTGGGTGTGTGTATGTGTGTGTGTGTGTGTGTGTGTGTGTGTGTGTGTGTGTGTGTGTTTGTGTGTGTGTGTGTGTGTGTGTGTGTGTGTGTGTATGTGTGTGTGCACTTGCGTGTGTGAGTACGTTGGGATTCGCTAGGACCATGGATTGCTGTTGATTGCTTGTGTGATGTATAGGTCGAATGCAAGCGCTTTGATTTGTTTTACAAGATATAGCGCTATATAAGTTCCATGTATTATTATTATTATTATTATTATTATTATTATTATTATTATTATTATTATTATTATTATTATGATGTTTTCCAAAGGCCAACTAGCCCCCTAGGGCTGCAGCAGCACCTAAGGGACTGTGCAAGTCAAGCCTCCTAGTTAGAGAGTCATAGTTGATAGGGAGACAATAGCCTCGTTACTTTCCGAACAAGCAAATCCAAAAAAAAGACAAGTCTGTTATAAAACAACAACTAACTCAATCACTACTACCAATCCCCGCAATCTTTGGCTGTCAGTTTGTCAACTGAACACCATTTATTGTCCATCACCATTAGATTTGTTTGAAGCAAAGAGAGCTTTCCCTAATCAAGGATGTTAGGTAGTTTTCTTTCTTCATAATCTTACAAAAAAAACCACCCAAAAGCATGTGGCGCTGCTCTTGTGGCGACACGACACACTCTCCCCGGAGAGAGAAACCCGAATTTCACGTAGCTGAAATCTACCGTGACTTAAAGTGGTATACAGTAAATAAAAAAGACAAGGAGTGCTTTAGGTGAGCAGAAATGACTTCATTACTAAAATGCAACTTAGGTAAAAAGGTAAAGGTGTCCCATAAACTGTGTGGTCAGAGGGGAGCGAAGTGTCACAGACCTCAGCTTCTCTAGGGGCCAGCATATTGAGAGCAGCGCCCATCTCCTCTCCCTCGCTGCTTTATATAACTTCCCTGACCGTAAAGAGGGCAGGTACCCATTTACAGCTTGGTGAACTGGGGGACTGTACTGAAGCTAAGGCGTGCAAACGGTCACCTATCCAACTGGTAACCACGTTCGATACTGCTTAACCTTGGCTTGGGGGAAAGCGAGTGCTCTGACCACTGCGCTATCCCGTCCCTATTACTAAAAAGAGCAATTAATTGATATGCCAATAAGTGCGCAGAATGGTCATGTTGTGCCTATCCCAGTAATGACAATCAAACTAGTTAGGGAACCACAATGAACTAATATTGACAGTCAAACTAATTAGGAACTACAATGAACTTATACTGACAGTCAAACTAGTTAGGAAACCAAAATGAACTAGCTTAGACATGTTTTTGAATGTGGGAAAAACCAGAGGCAAAGAAGATTCCCCGTGGAATGAGGGAGACAGATGGCATGTTCCGAGTGATTTTCACTGGCTGTTAAGCTGGGGAACGCCTAACAACAGCAACAACAACAAAAGTAGCTGCAGAGGCAGCAACGACAACAACAAGAGAAACAAAAACAACAGCAACAACAACACCAACAACAGCAGCAACAATAACAGCAACAAACAGCATCAACAACAGCAGCAGCAACAACAGCAACAACAACATCAGCAACAACAACAACAATAATCTAGGAACAACTGACGCATGTTCTTAGATATCAAAATTGATGTAAACGTGACCTAAGAACTAGACTTCTGTAAGTAAAGATTTCATATTCTTGTCAGTCATTCAGTTGAGACTATGAACTGAAATGGCCTCGCGTGCGAACGCACGCCTAACATCTTACGCACAAGTTAAAAACCTGTTCTGCCTTTCAAAAGAGCAGGTCATTGTGTGCCGGTAGGAGTGGATGGCAACAAAATAAAAAAACAACAGCATGCACACAGGTGTCGTGTTAAGAAACCATCCCTGAGGAAAAAAATCGGGGAGTTGGAGTCCCCAGGGCGGTTCGGGGCTGTAGGCCAATAAATTATGGCAACGTTCTGGTGGCTCCTGCAACAGCACTAGAACCATTCGTATCGGCAATTGCCTTTCCAATGGACTATTCGAGCGATGTGGAGAGGGGGGGTGGGGGATCTGCTGCATGGGTAACGGCTTGCCCTCCATACTTACCTCACCCTGGTTTTTCGCTGAAGAAGAAGAAGAAGAAGAAGAAAACGAAGAAGAAGAAGAAGAAGAAGAAGAAGAAGAAGAAGAAGAAGAAGAAGAAGAAGAAGAAGAAGAAGAAGAAGAAAACGAAGAAGAAGAAGAAGAAGAAGAAGAAGAAGAAGAAGAAAAGGAAGAAGAAGAAGAAGAAGAAGAAGAAGAAGCAGAAGAAGGAGAAGGAGGAGGAGGACACAAAGATGACATAAAAAGAAACGAAGAAAAGTGCCACGTAAGCGCAACCTGTATTTTGGATATTGGTCTAGTTACTAAAAGAAGCAGAGTTACAGAAAACGAAAGAAGGAAAGAAAAGAACGAAGAAGGAAGGGACGATAAGGAAGGAGATCGGGAGAAAGTAATGTAGGCGAGGAAGAAAGAAAGGAAGGAAGGGAGGAAGAAAGAAAGAAAGAAAAAAGAAAGATAGGAAGGAAAGAAGGAAGGAAGGAAGGAAGAAAGAAAAGAAGGAAATGACAGGAAAGAAAGAGAGAGAGAGAGAGAGAGAGAGAGAGAGAGAGAGAGAGAGAGAGAGAGAGAGAGAGAGAGAGAGAGAGAGAGAGAATTTGATTTATTCTTTTATATCGAGGATAATGGAATAAGCAGCCTTGTGCTTTTTTCATCCAGTCCCCGTGTGTATGCAGTTTTGTAAATGTCATCTGTTCCCGCCGGCACCGAGAGAGAGAGAATACGAATACGAATACGAATAGAGAGAGAGAGAGATGGGTGGGGGGAGGGAGAGAGAAAGAGAGAGAGAGACAGACAGACAGACAGAGAGACAGAGGGAGAGAGAGTCAATGAATAAAATCAGTAGACAAGGAAGAAAGAACAGACAGAAGGATGATGGGGGAATCTAATAAGTAAGGTAGGGACGAATGAGTATTAGTAGAAGGAGCAACATTAGCAGTAGCAGCAGCAACAGCAGCAACATCAGCAGTACTACCAGCAAAAGCAGCAGCAACAGCAGCAGAAGCAACAGCAGAAGCAACATCAGCAGTACTACCAATAGCAGCAGCAGTAACAGCAGCAGCAGCAGCAACAACAGCAGCAACATCAATAGTACTACCAGCAGTAGCAGCAGCAACAGCAGCAGTAGCAGCAACACAGAAACATTTGTAATGTGAAAGTCCAATGAAAACAAACAGACCAAACTGACGCTTTCATGTCAGGGGCGGATAGCCTAGTGGTCAGAACATTGCGCTGGCAATTTGAAGACCCGGGTTCGAGTCCGGTCGAGGAGATTTTCTTCCTGGAGTTAACATCAGTGCTGACTCCACTCTCCCCAAAAGTCCTTCGGATGAGACTTTAAACCGAGGCCCCGTGTGCGAACGCACGCAGAACATCTTGCGCACACGTTAAATCCTGTTCCGCTTTTCGTACGAGTAGGCCATCGTGTGCCGGTTTGGTACAGATGACAATATTTACAAAACTGCATACACACGGGGACCGGATGAAAAAAAAGCACATGATTGCTTATTCTGTTATCCTCGATATAAAAGAATAAAATAAAAATAAATAAATAAATAAATAAATAAATGATATTAATCCCCACACATCTTCTTTGTCCAATGCTCAGACAGCGACTATTGTTGCCTGACATGATTAGGAGCAAAAATGCGCTGTACTGCCGTTAAGCGCCTGACAAGTCAGGCCCAGCATATTCGACTTCGGCGTAGAGGAGAGAATTCATCTTTTACGTCTTTTTAGGAGAACAAAAATCAGGAGAATGGACCAAAACAGCAGAAAATAGATGATAAGGAGGTGATAGGACAGAACAGGAACAAAACAGAAATAAAGAGAGAGGATAGAAAAGAGGAATTCTTAGCACAGTGTTTCCAGAAGGTAGGTAAAGGTGTCCCATAACCTATGTGGTCCTAAGGGAGCGAGGCATCAGAGACCTCACTTTCTCTAGGGACCAGCATGTTGAGGGCAGTGGCGCCCATCTCCTCTCCCTGGCTGCTTTACCTCCCCTGACCCTAAAGAGGGCAGGTACCCATTTACAGCTGGGTGAACTTGGGAACTGTACTGAAGCCAAGGCAGAACACCTTGCGCACACGTTACATCCTGTTCCGCTTTTCGTAAGAGTAGTAGGCCATTGTGTGCCGGTGGGAACAGATGACAAAATTTACAAAACGGCATACACACAGGGACTGGAAGTAAAATAAAAAGCACATGAGTACTTATTCCATTATCCTCAATATAAAAAAACGAATAAATAAACAAAAATACAATTAGAAAATTTTTGCTCCCGAAGCCGAAATGCAGCTTCCTTGTTGGTCGGCAAAAAAAAAACCCCGTCGCATACGCTAAATCGACCTCGAAGCTCTGACCGAGAAAGAAAAAATATCCCCCACGCCCCTTTCCCACCCCTCCCCTCCCATCACTTTTAATAAGCTACCTAGACAGCGATTTAGCAGCTAAACCGTAAAAGTACCCCCTACCCCCTCTTAAAAAAAATGTTATTGTGACTGCAGACTGCAAAGCAGAAGAACTAGAATGAAAATAGAAGTTCTTTGAATATAGTCTAAGTAAGCTTATGCGTAAGGAAGGAAGGAAGGAAGGAAGAAAGAAAGAAAGAAAGAAAGAAAGAAAGAAAGAAAAACCATCCGGAAAAACGAAAGGGAAAAGGATGGGGATGAGTTTCTTTGTTTTGCTTTCTTTGTTTTGCTTTCCTTCCTTTTCTTTCTTTCTTTCTTTCTTTCTTTCTTTCTTTCTTTCTTTCTTTCTTTCTTTCTTTCTTTCTTTCTTTCTTTCTTTCTTTCTTTCTTTCTTTCTTTCATTGTTTCGTTCTTTCTTTCTTTCTTTCTTTCTTTCTTTCTTTCTTTCTTTCTTTCTTTCTTTCTTTCTTTCTTTCTTTCTTTTCTTTTCTCCTCCTCCTCCCCTCTCTCTCCAGTAGTAGCAGCAGCAACAACAACGGTTATGATGCTTTTGCAGCAGTAACAGCAAAAACAACAACAACAATGATAGTTCTGGTAGTAGTGACAGTAGTAGCAGCAGGAACAACAGCAAAAACAACGGTATCAGGAGTAGCGACAGCAGTAGCAGCAGGAGTAGTAGCAGTAGCAGCAGTAATAGTAGCAGTAGCAGCAGAAGTAGTAGCAGTAGCAGTAGCCGCGGAAGTAGTAGCAGTAGCAGTAGCAGCAGTAGTAGCAGCAGCAGCAGTAACAGTAGCAGCAGCAGTAGTAGTAGTAGAAGCAGTAGCAGCAGCAGCAGCAGTAGTAGCAGCAGTAGTAGTAGTAGAAGCAGTAGCAGCAGTAATAGTAGCAGTAGCAGCAGCAGCAGCAGCAGTAGCAGTAGCAGCAGCAGTAGCAGCAGTAGTAGCAGTAGCAGCAGTAGTAGTAGGAGTAGCAGTAGCAGCAGTAGTAGTAGCAGTAGCAGCAGCAGTAGCAGTAGCAGCAGTAGTAGTAGCAGTAGCAGCAGCAGTAGCAGCAGTAGTAGCAGCAGCAGCAGTAATAGTAGCAGCAGCAGTAGCGACAGCAGCAGTAGCAACAACAACAACAGCAAAAATAACAACGGCAATGATAGTTCTTGTAGTAGCCACAGCAGCAAGTAGCAACAGCGACAACAAAGGCAACAACAACGGCACCAGCAGTAGCAACAGCAGCAGTAGCAACAGCAGCAGTAGCAACAGCAGCAGAAGCAACAGCAGCAGTAGCAACAGCACCAGCGATAACTACAAAAACAACAATATTATCAACAGAAGCGACAGCAATAAAAAGAACAAAAGCATCAAGGGTATCAGCAGTAGCGACAGCAATATTAGCAACATCAACAACAAAAGCAACAACAACTTTATCAGTAATAGCGACAGCAGTAGCAGCAGCAGCAACAACAACAATGTTATCAGTAATAGCGACAGTAGCAGCAGCAATTTGTTATCAGTAATAGCGACAGCAGCAGCAGCAACAACAATGTTATCAGTAATAGCGACAGCAGCAGCAGCAACAACAATGTTATCAGTAATAGCGACAGCAGCAGCAGCAACAACAATGTTATCAGTAATAGCGACAGCAGCAACAACAACAACAATGTTATCAGTAATAGCGACAGCAGTAGCAGCAGCAACAACAATGTTATCAGTAATAGCGACAGCAGCAGCAGCAACAACAATGTTATCAGTAATAGCGACAGCAGCAGCAGCAACAACAATGTTATCAGTAATAGCGACAGCAGCAGCAACAACAACAATGATATCAGTAATAGCGACAGCAGCAGCAGCAACAACAATGTTATCAGTAATAGCGACAGCAGCAGCAGCAACAGCAATGTTATCAGTAATAGCGACAGCAGCAGCAGCAACAACAATGTTATCAGTAATAGCGACAGCAGCAGCAGCAACAACAATGTTATCAGTAATAGCGACAGCAGCAGCAGCAGCAACAACAATGTTATCAGTACTAGCGACAGCAGCAGCAGCAGCAACAACAATGTTATCAGTAATAGCGACAGCAGCAGCAGCAACAACAATGTTATCAGTAATAGCGACAGCAGCAGCAACAACAACAATGTTATCAGTAATAGCGACAGCAGCAGCAGCAACAACAACAATGTTATCAGTAATAGCGACAGCAGCAGCAGCAACAACAATGTTATCAGTAATAGCGACAGCAGCAGCAGCAACAACAATGTTATCAATATTAGCGACAGCAGCAGCAGCAACAACAATGTTATCAGTAATAGCGACAGCAGCAGCAGCAACAACAGTGTTATCAGTAATAGCGACAGCAGCAACAGCAACAACAATGTTATCAGTAATAGCGACAGCAGCAGCAGCAACAACAATGTTATCAATAATAGCGACAGCAGCAGCAGCAGCAGCAACAACAACAGCAATGATGGTTCTAGTAATAGCGATAGCAACAAGAAGAGGCAACAAAAACAACGTTATTAGCTGTAGCGGCAGTAGAAGCAACAGCAGCAGCAGTAGCACCAGCAACAGCAACAGCAGCAACAGCAGCAGCAGTAACAGCAGCAACAGCAGCAGCAGCAACAGCAGCAGCAGTAACAGCAGCAACAGCAGCAGCAGCAACAGCAGCAGCAGTAGCACCAGCAACAGCAGCAACAGCAGCAGCAGTAGCACCAGCAACAGCAACAGCAGCAACAGCAGCAGCAGCAGCAGTAACAGCAGCAACAGCAACAGCAGCATCAGCAACAGCAGCAGCAGTAGTACCAGCAACAGCACCAGCAGTAGCAGCAGCAGCAGCAACAACAACAGCAACAACAACAGCAACAACAACAGCAACAATAGCAATGATAGGTCTTGTGGTAGCGACAGCAGCAGTAGCAACAGCGACAACAGCAATGATAGTTCTATTAGCAGCAACAACAGCAGCAGCAACAACAGCAATGATGGTTCTAGTAATAGAAAGAGCTGCAACAACAACAACAACAACAACAACAGTAGTAGCAGCAGCAGCAAATTAGCAAACACAACGACGGTATCAGCAGTAGCAACAACAACAATAAAAACAAACAACAGCATCAGCAATAGCGACAGCAGCAACAACACCAGCAATGATGGTTCTAGTAGCAGCAGCAACAGCAGCAGCAACAGCAGCAGTAACAGCAGCAGCAACAGCAGCAGCAACAGCAGCAACAGCAAAAACAACAATATTATCAGCAATAGCGACAGAAGTAACAACAAGAAAAAAAAACACGTTATAAGCTATAGCGACAGCAACAGTACCAACAGCAACAACAGCAAAAACAACGGTATCAACAGTAGTAGCGAAATCAACAGCAGTATCAGCAGCAATAACAAAACCAACAACAAAGGCAAAAAACGGTATCAGCAGCAGCAGCAGCAGCAACAACAATAACAACAGCAACAACAAAAACAACAACGGTATCAGCAGTAGCGACAACAGCAACAACAAAAACAACAACGTTAGCAGCAGCAGCAGCAACGACAACAAAAACAACAACGGTATCAGCAGTAGCGACAGCAGCAGTGGCAGCAGCAGCAGCAGCAGCAGCAGCAGCAGCAGTAGTAGTAGTAGTAGTAGTAGTAGTAGTAGTAGTAGTAGTAGTAGTAGTAGTAGTAGTAGTAGTAGCAGCAGCAGTAGCAGCAGCAGCAGCAACAGTATAAGTTGTAGCTACTGTAGCAGCAACAGCAATAACAACAGCAATGATAGTTCTTGTGGTAGCAGCAGCAGTAGCAGCAACAACAAATATAGCAACGGTATCAGTAGTAGCGACAACAACAACAACAACAAAGTCAGCAACGTTATCAGCAACAGCAACAACAACAACAAAGCAACAATGGTATCAGCAGCAGCAACAACAAAAACAACATCGGTATCAACAATAGCGACATGACAGCAATGACAACAGCAAATAAAAACAACGGTATCAGTAGCAACAGCAACAACAACAAAAACAAAAACAGCAAAAACAACAACAGGAATGATAGTCTAGCGACAGCAGCAGCAACAGCAACAACAACAAAAACAAAAACAGCGGTATCAACAGTAGCAACAACAATAAAACAAACAACAACGGCATCAGCAATAGCGACAGCAGCAGCAGTAACATCAACAACAACAGCAATGATAGTTCTTGTAGTAGCGACAGCAAGAAGTAGCAGCAACAACAATAACAGCAAAAACAACGATGTCAGTAGTAGCAACAGTAGCAAATAGCAGCAACAACAACAACAACAACAAAACAACAATGGTATCAGCAACAACAACAACAAAACAAACAACAACGTTATCACCAATAGCGACAGCAACATTCGCAGCAACAACAACAACAAAAACAAACAACAGTATCCCCAATAGCAACAACACCAGCACCACCGCTACCACTACCACTACCCCCATGTACTGCCCAGAACCTAATCACACACACACACACACAGAACCTTAACCCAGGCTTTTCCCCGCGTTACCTGCAGACAAACCCACTCAAGAGACCAATCTTCTCTCCACTACCGGCTGTCTCTCTAGAATCGATCTTTCCCTTTACTTTTTGCTCTGTCTGTCAGTCTGCCA
>CM060349.1:594054-596554 GCA_030674155.1 Stramonita haemastoma
GCAGTAGCAACAGCAGCAACAGCAGTAGCAACAGAAGCAGCAGCAAAAACAGCAGCAGCAGCAGAAACAGCAGCAGCAACAACAGCAGCAGCAACAGCGGCAACAACAACAGCAGCAGCAGCAACAGCAGCAGCAGCAACAACAACAGCAGCAGCAGCAACAACAGAACCAGGAGTAACAACAGCCGAAATATTTTAGGTAAAGGAAAAATATTCCAATTATTCAGATACATTCTGCAGAATAGACATTGTATTGTCTGTCCAAATATTATGGTTTTAGTATGTATTATTATTATTCTTACAATCCGGAGATCCACAGAAGACATGTTATGTGATGTGATGTCACAACCCGGGTTCGATTCCCGTTCGAGGGGATTTTTCTCCTGGAGTTAACATCAGTGGAGTGCCGACTCCACTTTCCCCACAGGTCCTTCGGATAAGACTATGACAGTGGGAAAAGATGAGAAGATTTACAAAAAAAAACCCTGCATACACATGGGGAATGGATGTAAAAAAAATAAACACATGAGGGCTTATTCCATTATCCTCGATATAGAAGAATAAATAAATTAAAAAATAATAAATTGGGAAAAAAACCAGGGGCATAGGGATAAAGCTTGCTGAAAACCCCCCTCCCTCCCCCCCCCCCGCCTCCCCTTAGATGAATGCACCGCAGAGGCAGACTAAAAGCACTAAAGAAAAAAAAGAAACACTCGCAAATAACAAAGAGACATCGATTCTGGAAACAGCTTTTTGTATTGGCAAGAGAATAATGAACCATAATAGGAAGGATGGAATAAAAGAAGGGGGGTAGGAAGGAATAAAGGAGGTAGGGAGGGAAGCAAGGAAGATAGAATGAAAGAAGGAGAGAGGGATGAAAGGAAAAAACAATCATGAAGAAAAGACTAGATAGTAGAACACCCCCCCCCCCCCCTCAAAAAAAAAAGGTAGTCGATGGAGAAAAAAGAAACTATATCGGTAAAGAACAAACGAAAGAAAAACAATGAAGGGAAAGAAGGAAGGGAAAATACAACAAAACAACAACTAAAACAACAACAAAAACAGCGACAAAACAGCAACAAAACGACAATCACAAAACAACAAAAAAACAACAGCAAAATAACCACAAAATAACAAAAAATAAACAACAAAACACAAAACAACAAAAACAACAACAAAAGCAACAAAAATATTAGCAGCAGCAACGACAAATACAACAATAAAATTTAATACAACAAAAACAAACCGATCCAACTCTTAGTAGCAGCGTCTGGTGAATAAAGAGTGAGGACTTTTTTTTTTTTACATCACATAGGTCAACCTATGTGCAGACCTGCCAGTGCCTTAATTTCATCAGTGTAAACACGCATGCAGACAGATCAGATATTGCGCCGTCAACTATTCCGTAATTTCTTGTCAGCGTTCGTGGCTAACAGAAACACAATCATACCCAGCATGCACATTGTACCTGGAGAGAGAGGGGCTCCGCTCTCTCTTTCTGTGTCTCCGTATGTCTGTCTTTACTGTCTGTCTCTTTTTATGTGTTTCTGTCTGTCTCTGCCTGTCTCTCTTTCTCTGTGTCTGTCTGTCTGTCTGTCTCTCTGGCTCTCTCTTTGTCTCTCTGGCTCTCTCTTTGTCTGTCTCTCTCTGTGTCTGTGTCTGTTTCTCTCTCTGTCTGTCTCTGTCTTTTTCTCTCTATCTCTTTCTCGCTGACTCACTGACTCACTGGCTCTCTCTCTCTCTGTCTCTCTCTGTCTCTCTCTGTCTCTCTCTGTCTCTCTCTGTCTCTTTGTCTCTTTGTCTCTCTGTCTCTCTGTCTCTCTGTCTCTCTGTCTCTGTCTCTGTCTGTCTGTCTGTCTGTCTGTCTGTCTGTCTGTCTGTCTGTCTGTCTGTCTGTCTGTCTGTCTGTCTGTCTGTCTGTCTGTCTGTCTGTCTCTCTCTCTCTCTCTCTCTCTCTCTCTCTCTCTCTCTCTCTCTCTCTCTCTCTCTCTCTCTCTCTCTCTCTCTCTCTCTCTTTCACAGTTAAAGAGAACGTTTTTCAATCGATTACCTGCGAAAGTATAGAATAGACACGGAAAATTGAAAGAGAGGGACTTAAAAAAAAAAAACAGAGAAAAGAAAAGAAAAGAAAAATATGGTTACCATAGCAGTTATAAGCTTGTCTACAGCAACCAAAGTGAAGACTCACAAAGTTTCTATAGTTATGTTGGTAGTTTTGGCTTGCATTATTTTGTGTGTTTTTTTCATTATTTTATTCTTCTTTTTATATATATATATATAAATCGATTCTTTCTATCTTCTTTCATTTTAAAGGTTAGTTGGGGTGTGCTTCTGTGTTTATTTTAGGGCTTTATTGTTGGTTTATTTCTTTATATATATATATATATCATGTTTCTTTCTTCCTTTGCAATTTTTTTTTTTATCCTTTCAATCTTATTGCTATTTTTTTTTTAAATCCGGTCTTTCTATCTATCTGTTTGTCTTTCCCGCTCCCTTCATTC
>CM060349.1:606554-609054 GCA_030674155.1 Stramonita haemastoma
ATGCTGTACGTTTGTGTTAAGACACCATTCCCGAAGTTGGAATGTGGTTGCCTTAATACGGGGTGGAGTGGGGTGGGATATATCCTAGTGGTTAGAGTGGTGTGCTGGCGATTTAGCAGCCTGGGTCAATTCCCGGTTTGAGTCACCACTGAGACGACTGTTCAAGGGGATTTTGTTCCCCCCCCCCACCCCCGTCGAGTTAACATCAGTGCTGACTCCACTCTCCCCGAAAAGTCCTTCGGATAAGACCGTAAACCGAGGTTCGTTGTGTAACTGCACGTAGAACATCTTTCACACACATGGTTTTCTGTCTTTTGGAGGAGTGGGTTATCCTTACTGGAATGAAATGAATTTTGGAATTGTGTCATTTTATGTTTGTTTGTTGTTTTTTTTTCAGATGGACGGGGCCAAGATATTTGAAAGTATTAGGAAGTGTTGGTTTTTGAACCTGAAGTTGACAGTGACTGGAACCACGGAAACTGAATGGGGTGACAGCCCTGATATGGCTTTCGTGGTCGGTGGGGGGTATAAAACAATACTATGATTACGATTATGATATGATCCTTACTGGTAAGAATGGATGACCCAAAAAAATGATATATGAAGAAACCAGTAAGCACGCACACTGATGTCATGATGAAATTTTCATCAGTCGGAATACAGCTACCTTAATGGTGGGCAAAAGTGGGTCGCATACGCAAAAACATGTAACTATTGGTGAACCTCGGAGCTCTAGCTTAGGAACCAAGAAAAATAAGAATATGTGACGCTCCACCACGAAATGAGTCGTTTAGCACATGACCCAATTTTGCGCTAGGAGCCATTACAGGCAGGTGGGGGTCAAGTTGTCAATTTTGAGATTTTGATTGATTATTAAACTATATCCGTTATTCTACCTTGTAATGAAATATCAAGGCATTTTTTTTAAATATTCCTTTTGCTTTTAAATGTGTTTTCAAAATACCCAAGCCCTCATTCTGACTACGTGTTACGAAAATAAACTTACCCGTTTCTCATTTTGACAAATACTGCAGTGTATCATTTCAATTTGTCATAACTTTGCACAGAATTGTCCGATTTTGAATCTGTTTTTTGTATTGAATAGCCCTTTTATTGCACATTAATAACTTGTCAATAACTAAAAATTGACCTCAGGTGCAATGCGACTCCTTATGTGGTGGAGCGTCACATATACTATAAAAAGAAAAGGACAAGGGAACTAGCAAATTTCAAAATTTTTATTTCCTGTCATCCCTATAGGGGTGTGGAGGATTTTTTTTATAACATCAATAAACAAAATCATAACTGAAAAACATACATGCGCCACGTAACTGAATATTTGAACAATTACTATAGAACCAAAAACAAAAAGAGTTGTATGTTTACACATATCATAGCAAAAAAAGAAAATACAACAACAAAAAACAAACACACACACAACCCCCCACCCTAAACAAAAATATATACTAAGCCTTAAAGTATATAAAAATAAGTACTAGTATTTTAACCGAGAAACACCTCACCACAACTACGGGCGTATCAAATGCCGAACGCAAGTCTTTCAAGCTCCCTTTCTGTCTATATTTTTGTCAGTCTGTCTGTCTGTCTGTCTGTCTGTCTCTCTTATCTTGCTTTTCATTCTTTCCTGAACTTACTTGAGTGCATAGGTGTGTGTGTGTGTGTGTGTGTGTGTGTGTGTGTGTGTGTGTGTGTGTGTGTGTGTGTGTGTGTGTGTGTGTGTGTGTGTGTGTGTGTTTCTTTCTTATATGGTTTTTCCTAATGTTTCTTTTTATTTCAAATCATCTAACTTTGCTTGGTTTTTTATATGTAACATGAAAATCCGCATCTGATGATATCTAGCAATGTACAGCATGATAAAACTGAATAAAAATGGTTGTAAAAATGTCTTTAAAGCCCACTGCTTACAAAAGTCGATTTTTGAGGATTTGTATTGTTGTGTGCATGTTTGGTTTGGTTTGGTTTGGTTTGGTTTTGGTGTGTGTGTGTGTGTGTTGTGTGTGTGTGTGTGTGTGTGTGTGTGTGTGTGTGTGTGTGTGTGTGTGTGTGTGTGTGTGTGTGTGTGTGTGTGTGTGTGTGTGTGTGTGTGTGTGTGACACTGTGTGTGTGACACTGTGTGTGTGACACTGTGTGTGTGACACTGTGTGTGTGTTGTGTGCATGTGTGTGTGTGTGTGTGGCGCGCGTGTGTGTGTGTGTGTGTGTGTGTTGTATTTGTGTGTGTGTGTGGACAGGAAACAGCACGTACTGTTTGTCTATCGTGCATAGAATAAAATGTCTGGAAGCAGCACAGGTTTTGGCCCGAGTGAAGCAAAAATCTCTAATGAGGGTATGATCGTTAAAATTTGACAAAGTCACTGTTTCGTTTGTTTGTCTGTCTGTCTGTCTGTATGTCATTTATCTCTGTCTGTGTCTGTCTGTCTGTCTGTCTGTCTGTCTGTCATCTCTCTCTTTTTCTCTCATTCTTATGAATATATAGGCTA
>CM060349.1:614054-629054 GCA_030674155.1 Stramonita haemastoma
AGCTTAAGTGGATTAGAAGCAAAATAAAGCAGGTTTTTTTATATTTTTTTTATTTTTATTTTTTTTTTTAGCTAAATGTACTAACAAAGCAAGGAAATCATTGATAAAACTTGCAACCCCAAAAGCAAAACGTCTAACATGCTACTGACAAATGGGGGTTTCAGTTCACGTTTTCATCGGAGTAAAAATTAATTATTGGAAAAACAGCATGTCCAATACAGTTTAAAAGAATGCACCTAAAACTCATCTTCAAGCGAAAAATATTTTCTAGCAATACTCGTGCAACTCTACTGTTGACCCTGGAAGGATAATAACAGGGGGGAAGGGGCAGCAAACAAAGCGGAGCGCATTAACTGAACTTAAAAATAGATACAGATACCCTGCAAAACTGTCTTAGAATTCCATACAAAATTTACAAAAACTGCATACACAAGGAGACTGGATGTAAAAAAAGCATACGAGTGCTTATTCCATTATCCTCGATGTATAAAAAATTTAAAATAAAAAAATACAATTCCTGTGCTAAAATGCACGTTTATCTTTGCCAAATCGGTTTAAAGCGCAAGCGCGCACGCACACACGCTAGATAAACTGCTTGATGAAAAAAAAGCAGATTGATTGCTTACTCAATGTACCATCTGGAAATAAAATTAAATGAATAATACATTTTTGACACACACACTCGCACTCAGTCACACAGACACAGACAGACAGACAGACACACAGTCAGAGACAGACAGATAGACAGACACACACACACACACACTCACACAACACACTATCTCCTCACCCCTCCCTCCCCTCCCTCCCTCCCCTCCCCCTCCCCCCCCCCCTCTATCTCTCCCCCCCCTTCCCTCCTCGATATCCTCGATATAAAAAAGCGTACGAGTGATTCCATTATCCTCGATATAAAAAAACGTACGAGTGCTTATCCCATTATCCTCGATATAAATTAAGAAAATAAATTCCTTTGCTAAAATCCACGTTTATTTTTGCCAAATCGCTTAAAAGTGCGCGCGCCGCACACACGCTAAATAAATGCTTGATGAAAAAAAAGTAAGTTTATTGCTTAATGTACCATCTGGAAATAAAATTAAGTGAATAATAAATTTTTGACACACACACTCACACTCAGTCATACAGACACAGACACAGACACAGACAGACAGACAGACAGACAGACAGACAGACACACACACACACACACACACACACACACACAATCACTCTCTCCCTCTCTCCTCCCTCTCCCCCCCCCCTCTCTCTCCTCCCCCCCCCTCCCTCCTCGATATCCTTGATATAAGGAAAAGCATACGAGTGCTTATTCCATTATCCTCGATTTAAGAAAAGATACGAGTGCTTATTCCATTATCCTCGATATAAGAAAAGCATGCGAGTGCTTATTCCATTATCCTCGATATAAAAAAAAACATACGAGTGCTTTTTCCCTTATCCTCGAAACAAAATTACAATAAAAAATTCCTGTGCTAAAATACACGTTTATCTTTGCCAAATCGGTTTAAAGCGCAAGTGCGCACGCACACTCTAGATAAATGGCTTGATGAAAAAAAGCAAATTTATTGCTTACTCAATGTACCATCTGGAAATAAAATAAAAATAAATTGTTGACACAAACTCACACACACACACACACTCACTCTCTCTCACATAAAAAAAGCATACGAGTGCTTATTCTATTGTCATCGACATAATAAAGCGTACCAGTGCTTATTCCATTATCTTCGATATAAATTAAAAAAAATTCCTGTGTTAAAATACACGTTTATCTTTTCCAAATCGGTTTAAAGCGCGCGCGCGCGCACACACACAATAGATAAATGGCTTGATGAAAAAAAGCAAATTTATTGCTTAAATATACCATCTGAAAAAAAAAGTTGACACACACAACACACACACACACACACACACACACACACACCACACACACACACACACACACACACACACAACACACACACTACTCTCTCTCTCCTCTCTCTCACCCCCTCCTCTCCCCCCCCCCTCTCTCATCTCTTCGATATCCTCGATATAAAAAAAGCATACGAGTGCTTATTCCATTGTCCTCGATATAAAAAAAGCGTACGAGTGCTTATTCCATTATCCTCGATATGAATTTTTTAAAAATCCTGTGCGAAAATGCACGCTTATCTTTGCCAATAAGTTTAAAACGCGTGCGCGCACCCACACACTAGATAAATGGCTTAAAAAAAGCAAATTTATTGCTTACTCAAAGTACCATCTGGAAATGATAAATAAAACTAAATTGACACACACACACACACACACACACACCACACACACACACACACACACACACACACACACACACACACACACACACACACACACACACACACACACACACACACACACACACACACACACACACACACACACACACACACTCTCTCTCTCTCTCTCTCTCTCTCTCTCTCTCCTCTCTCTCTCTCTCTCTCTCCTCTCTCTCTCTCTCTCTCTCTCTCTCTCCTCTCTCTCTCTCTCTCAAAATAATTTTGTCTCGACTCGAAATACATCCAAGTGTTTCATACAACTGCTATTAAACAGTTTACCATCCCACATTAATAAAACAAATCACATGCTAAACCATTTTCTAGTTTTACACAACCCAGGTATCGTGAGACTAGAAAAGTAAAAGCAAGAAGACAGGCTGATTAAAAAAACAAAAAAAAGCCCATAAAAAAACTGTACTGCACTGTATTATCACAAGAATACACTATTTCACAACATTCGCTATGAGGGAACAGATGACAAGATCTACAAAACTATATACACAGGGACTGGATGTAAAAATGCACTAGTGCTTATTCCATTATATTCGATACAAAAATAAATAAATAAAAAATAATTAATAAAATATTGGAATTTTGCTAAAGACATTCAGGTGGAGCTTCATGCTTTCAGAAAATCGGGCATATGTAACAGATAGCACAATACAAAGGTTGGACCAATGCCAGAAAGCAGACCAGAAATCACGCAGCAATGAGCACTGATCAAAGTAAAGTCTTACTCCAGTCTTGCTAAAAAAATATATATATAATTGAGGGGCATCCAACCCCCTTTTGCCTCTAGTTATTTTTTCTGTCTTTTTTTTTTTAAAATTAATTTATCTTTCGTTATTTTTAGATTTTATTTTCTCTAATTACAATGAGATACCTTTTCAGTTTGAAAAAAAAAATTATAAGAAGACTGTGATAGAGATTAAGTTTAAGTTTACTCGAGTAGAAAATGGGAATAAAAAAAACTGCTGGGAGAGATGCAGATGGAGTAGTCTACTGATGGGCTGGGAGTGCTACATGTATGACCTGGGTAGTGGACATGTCCCTGACCTATGGCAAAGCAAACAGCAAAAAGGAAATAAGGTAACAGGACATAGTAATACAAGTTGCCGGCTATCTTACACATAGTAGAGAATGAAAGATTTGACATTTTTCTTGCACCTTATCAAGTCAAAATAAAAATTATAAACGGCACAATGCCTTTTCTAATTCACAAAAAGGTAAACGTGTCCCATAGCCTATGTGGTCGTTGGGGAGAGAGTTATCAGAAACCTCAGCTTCTCTAGGGGCCAGTATATTGAGGGCGGCGCCCATCTCCTCTCTCTCGCTGGCTTTACGTAACTTCCCTGTCCCTAAAGAGGGCAGGTACCGATTTACAATGAGTTCTCTGACCACTGAGCTATCGTGATTTCTAATTCAAGTTTGTTAAATAAGATGTACACGTAATACTTTTTTGAAAATATACTGCAATTCTTTTAAATCTGACACTTCACTACTTCCTTCACCTCCACCTTTCCAAATTTAGGGCGAGGATTTTTTTGTTTTTTAAGTCAATTTGTTTTACAGCGGCAAATCCAGCGAAAAATTTTTCTTTTAAAAACCATGTTCTTTCGGTAAAGGCTTTTTTCCCCTAACACCTTGACCCCAACACACACATACACGCACACGCGCGCGCGCGTGCAAACACACAGACACACAAACACGAACACAAACACGAACACAAACACGAACACACGAACACTCCTGCGAAAACACACACACGAAAACACACGTACAAACATTCTACTATTTACTATTTTCTTCAGTGCAGTATCACCGTGCATTGCTCCAATGATTATTCAATATTATTATTCCTTATAACATCAGGGCCCCCCATTTCTGTTTCAAACCTTAAAAAAAATTGAATGCACCCCCTCGCCAAATAGTTGGGCATTCTACAACCGGCACCCTCTACTTTTCTTTTTAAATAATTTTTTCTCTTAAATGCAATTTTTCTTATCGCTATGTACAAAAACACTTTACCGCTCCCCCCTCCCCCCTTCCCTTCCTCCAAACCTTTTCGCTAAAATTCTAACATCCCTCCTCCCATTGACCCTGAAAAAATTATGTATTGTGTCAACATACTCCCCCACCCCCCTCCGAAAATGCCACGGGCTCTTTCGGTATAAAGAGCTTCCTCACTTTCTGGAAACGCTCCACAAGAAGTTTCCTCTTTTCTATCCTTCGCTTTCTTTCTGACTTTCCCTTCGGCTCTACCCTCTCTTGCTTGTTTCCTACCGACCCAGTCTAATCTCGTGCTTCGTTTTTTTCTTCTAGCATATCTTTTTTCGTTTGAAAACTTCTTAATGAACTGCCCTGTAGTGGGAATGTGTCGGCTGAGGCCAGCAAGGCACAGACCTCCTGCAGAGGAGCAGCGTGGAAAAAGACCAGGCACTTTGCATTCTAGCCAATACGAGCGAACGAAGAAAAGTGTTGTCAGCATATACCATATATCTACCTGCCTTTTGTGTCCACATAGGAGTGGGGGGAGGGGGTCATGGTTAGAGTTGAGGTTAGTGTAAAGGTTAGTGTTAAAGAGTTAATAACGGGGAAGGGTTGTCTGTCAGATGGTCGGTCTAAATGTTAGAAAAAAATGGACACAATAGGCACATAGACAAATAGTAAGTAGCTAAAGACACAATGGTTCGTAGTTCGCAGTATTATTATGGAGCTTTAAATCAGAATCCTAGTCCCAGCAACAAATGATTTTATTGTCAATTTTTGGTGTATTCCTTGGCTAGAGTTCCGAGATTTACGAATGGTGAGATTCTGTGTAAGCGACCGGTCAAACATTGATTTTAAACCCGAAGACATTTTTTTTAGAAGTTGCATCCCTTTAAAAATAATCCCAAGCCCCAAAAAACCGCGTCAGAAATAATTCTATGAGCCAGATCTTTGTTCTATCCCCACTGCGTTAAATAATTATGTCAAAAACATTCTATGAACCAGATCTTTGTTCTATCCCCACTGCTTTGAATAATTATGTCAAAAATATTCTATGAGCCAGATCTTTGTTCTATCCCCACTGCTTTGAATAATTATGTCAAAAATATTCTATGAGCCAGATCTTTGTTCTATTCCCATTGCTTTGAATAATTATGTAAAAATTATTCTATGAGCCAGATCTTTGTTCTATTCCCATTGCTTTGAATAATTATGTAAAAATTATTCTATGAGCCAGATCTTTGTTCTATCCCCATTGCTTTGAATAATTATGTAAAAATTATTCTATGAGCCAGATCTTTGTTCTATTCCCATTGCTTTGAATAATTATGTCAAAAATATTCTATGAGCCAGATCTTTGTTCTACCCCCACTGCTTTAAATATGCGTCCATACCCTCCTAAACACCCTTTCCTTTCCTTTCCTCACCTCTCCTTCAAACCTGAATTCTCCTCCCATAACCACCTATTTTATACACACACACACACACAGACACACAGACACACACACACAGACACACACAGACACACACAGAAACAAACACACACAGACACACACAGAAACACACAGACATACACAGACACAGACAAGCAGACACCGACACACAGACACACAAAAAGACACAGACACACACACAGACACACACAAAGACACAGACAGACACACACACACATGCGCGCGCGCTCGCGCCACCTGTGTGCATATTGGGAGAAGGGGTTATCCGCTCCTACCGGCGCAATTTAGCCTACTTTCCCGAACAGCGGAACGGGTTTTTAACGTAAGCGCAAGATGTTCTGCGTGCGGTCGCACACGGGGCCTCAGTTTATAGTCTCGAATGAAGTACTTTGACATTCAGATCTATTTTTTTCGTCAAAATTGGAAGAAAGAGCTAGGCTGGGAATCGAACCCAGAACCTTATAGTTTACTTGTTGGCTAGCGAATGTCTTAACCATCCCACGACCCTTCTTAGGACTTTTTAGTACAAGTTTCTCCTCCAGCCAAAAGGAATGGCTATTTTGTGGGGGGGTTTTGCATTAAAAAAAATTGAGGTCTGACATCTTTTGCTGCCCAAGGGCTACATAGGTTATGGAACACATGGACCTATTTTCAATAACGGTGAATTGTTTCATTCAAAAAAAATCAGAGTATTGATAGTGATTACCAAGGCAGATACTCTTAAAAACTAATATTCTTTCGATTCTTGTGAAAAACAACCAATTACCAGTCCTCAGGATATAATAGTAGAACAGTTCTACAACTATTTAATAATATTCATTAAAAAAAAACCCCACATTTTTAAAAAAGATATACCACAGGTAATTTTTCTGTCGTTGCGTTTCCTGGGTTCGAGCTGTCTCAAGTTCTCCAATGGTGACATTTTGCAAATGCGACTTTTTACTCACCATGAAGGCAAGCCACATTCAGACTTCGGGGATGATGTCTAAACACCACACCTGGGTGCTTGCATTTGTTTTTTTCAAATGTCATTCTGTCCCACCGTAACACAATGGCTCACGCTTTCCGAACGTTTTTTTTTTTAACGTGTGTGCAAGATGTTCTGCGTTTGCGCAGGGGGCGGGAGGGGGGGGGGGGTAGGGGGGTAGGGGGGGGTAGGGGGGGTAGGCCGGGGGGAGGGGGGGGCTTTGAGACTTTTCGGGAAGTGGAGTCGGCACTGATGTTGACTCTAGGGGAAACATCTCTTGAACGGACGTCTGGGTGTTGGCAGCCAAAACCTGGGGCTGGGGTGGGGGGGGGGGGGGGGGGGTGTGGGGTGGGGGGTCGGGGGTTGTCCTCCTCCTCCTTGTTGACCCTTACCTGCAGTCCCGAACTGCCTCCAGACCCCTGGGATGCTTGGTACTGTGGTCTGGCGCCAGAACTCCTGAAAACAGCATCAACGAACAGCTTGAGCAATCCGGACGGTTTGCATGTTCAAACAAATCAATCAAGTGTTTTAAAATGCATCAATGTTCTCTGCAGAAAAAAAGTTCCAGCAGAGCGGGGATTGAATCCGGACTTTTCACTTTCTAGGCAGGTACGTAAACTGTTGTGCTTGTGATCCGACGGCCTGGGGTTGAGCCACCACCCAGGTGCCTGTTCAATGGCATTTTTTCCCTGAAGTTAACCCAAGTACTGACTCTACTTCCCTGAAAGTCATTTGCATGCGAATATAAACCGTAGTCCCATGTGTGAACACATGCGGAAAATCTCTCGGAAACGTTAAAACCTATTTAGCCTTTTGGCAGAGTAGGCCATCGCGTGCCCAAATAGATAATCTTCAAACAAAAAATAACGCATGTATAATGCTGTCTTTAGACATCCCTGAAGTCGAGATGCAGCTAAACCGATTGCAAAGGGCTCTCCTACGCAAAATTTCACCATTGGTTTTACCTCGGAGCTCTATCCAAGGAATGAACAATAATACTTACGCTTGTGAGTTCTGGTGCTGCCACGACGATTGTCTGGATTCGTTCTGCTGTCACGGTGAAAGACACACGCCCAGAACTGCGATTCGATCCCCATGACCACTGTCGACACCTATGCCAGACTTCTGAGGAGGATTCAGAGCAAGAATGGAGTGACCCAGAAGGTCTGGGAAGTGCTTTAAGAAAATGTTTGGGGGCGCGAGGTGTCCCTTCCCTCGTGAGCACGGTATGCGAGGGTAGGTAGGCTGTGCCGTTTTAGGACACCCAAATCTTTGTTCCACGCCACTCTAGGTGGGCTCCATTTGTGTGACCACTGCGGAAAAAGTTGAACGGATACTGACGGCAGTACTCAACCCTGTGGTCAGTGAGCCTTGCGGAAAATTTCCGGGACAAAGTTTTATTCGAGCTCAGAAACTAGGAAGGACTGGGTGACTTTTGTGGACATTGAGCACACACGCGCACGTTGACAGATCAAACTCTGTATAGACACGCCAGGAAAGTGTGCAAGACAGGGGTTGCATGTTCGGATCCTCTGCAACCCTACCTCTTTCTGCTGTCGGCTCTATGTCGACTCGCGGATGTCCACAAGGACCACAGCCCCTCCTGCTCTCGTCGCCTTTGCTCCTCGAAGTGTTGCAGACATGGGCGGTCATATAGACGCCACTCTTGATACCAAAGCCCGCAAACTCCTACCTGCTTTGCTGCTCAACCCAGTGGAAGATGAAGACGGATGACTATGTCCTAGATCCCTGGGCAACGGAACCAGGCTGTGCGCTGGACAACGGAACCAGGCAGTGCGCTAGGTCTGCCCTTCGGGGATTTGATGTAGCACTTTCTCCTATCTCCTATTCCAAACCCCTCCTTCCCCATCAATCTAGCATCTGTCTACTTGAGTCATGGGATCTTGGACAAAGTTCAGGGTCATGTGCTCCAACATCGTGGTGATGGCGTCTCCATGATCTCTGGTGAGAAGGGTCACGGTCACTGGCGAGGATCCGGTGACAAAGAATGAACACAGCTATCAGTATACAGTCTACATTAACCCTTTTACCACACACACACACACAGACAGACAGACAGACACACACACAGACACACAGACACAGACACAGACACACACACACACACACACACACACACACACACACACACACACACACACAATCGGTATCACTTTATGTGGAAGGACGTAAAATTGAAGACTACACACACACACACACACACACACACACACACACACACACACACACACACACACACACACACACACACAGACACACACACACAGACACAGACACACACACACACACACACGACTACGATAGGGGATGGGAGGGACCTAATCGTTAAAGTGTTGCTCCCTTAATCTGCTCTCGACAATAAACCGAAGACCCATTTCCGAACACAAGTTGAACATCTTGTGAACATGTCAAAACTCGTTTGACAATTTGGAAGAGTAGGCCCTTTTGTGCCGGTAAGAACTACAGAAATATTTGGAAAAAAAATCATACACACTGGTGTGTTTAGACTTCAGCCTCAAAGTGGGATCGCAGCTATCTGAATGGTGATCAAAAACGGTCGTTTATGCAAAAATCTCACCAGTTTGTATATTTATTTATTTAATTATTCTTTTTATATCGAGGATAATGGGATAAGTATTCATGTGCTTTTTTACGTCTAGTCCTTAGGCCCTGTGTGTATGCAGTTGTGTAAATTTAGTCATCTGTTCCCACCAGCACACAATAGCCTACTCTTACGAAAAGCGGAACAGGTTTTAACGTATGCACAAGATGTACTGCGTGCGTTCGCACACGAGGTCTCGTTTTATAGCTTCATCCGAAGGACTTTTGGGGAGAGTGGAGTCTACACTAATGTTAAGTCTAGAAGAAAATACCCCCTTGAACGGGAATCGAACTCGGGTCGGCAAATTGCGAGCGCACTAGGCTAGAGAGAGAGAGAGAGAGAGAGAGGAGGAGAGAGAGAAGAGAGAGAGAGAGAGAGAGAGAGAGAGAGAGAGAGAGAGAGAGAGAGAGAGAGAGAGAGAGAGAGAGAAGAGAGAAGAGAGTGCGCGCACGCGTGTGTATGTGTGCGCGTGCGTGCGTAAGTGTGATTAGGGTTTATGACTGAACGCATCTGAAGCGTAAAGGTAAAGGTATCCCATAAAGTATAATGGTTGTATAGTGGTAGAGCATATGCACGCGCGCGCGCGCGCGAGCGAGCAAGAGAGAGAGACGGGGGAAGGGAGGGAGGGAGGAGGGAGAGGGAGAGGGAGAGGGAGAGAGAGAGAGAGAGAGAGAGAGAGAGAGAGGAGAGAGAGAGAGAGAGAGAGAGAGAGAGGAGAGAGAGAGAGAGAGTGAGAGAGAGCGAGAGCAAGAGAGAGAGAGAGAGAGAGAGACAGACAGAGACAGAGACAGACAGACACAGACACAGAGACACACAGAGGGAGACAAAGACACAGACAGACACAGACAGAGACAGAGAGAGACAGAGAGAGACAGAGAAACAGAGAGAAACAAAGAGACAGACATAGAGAGAGACAGGCACAGAGACAGACAGAGACAGAGATAGACAGAGAGAGACACACAGAGAGAGCGAGAGACAGAGAGAGAGTAAATGCACTTGATAAAAAAAAAATTGTCTTACCAGTTCATCTTGCCAGAGGACGGAAGATCAAGGACGTCAGCGCGAGTTGCCAGGAATCTGCATATCGTCTGCTATGGGCATCATCAGGATTGAAGCTTTGTGTCGATGTTGACTTCTTCTTCCATTAATTAATGTTCAGCATTCAGCACTTCTCAACTATTATTAACATTTTTTTTTTCGAAGTGCACAAGTGTCTGTGTACCTCATCACAATTTGGACCATTATTAACAATTTTTTGCTGAAGTGCACAAGTGTGTATGTATGTCTCATCACAAGTTTTTCATCTTCACAGTTCTCATTTTGTCCGGAGTGGTGGGGGAGGGTGGAGGGGTAGGGGGAGGGGTGGGGAAGGGGTGGGGGGTGGGGGGTTATTGGAAAGTGGTCCGGCCTTTACACATACGCTGTCACTTCAGGCTACAACACGGTCGCTTGTCCCACCAGCAGCAAAAGCCGAGTGGTTAGAAGTGCCCCCAACCAGCACCAACCAACCAACCTGGATTGGATTGGTGGGCAGGGTGTGAGGCGCCAGACCACAAAACCAAAAAGTTTCGGGGTGGGGGGTGGGGGGGCTCGGAGCGAGGTGAGGGGGAGGGGAGGGGGGATAGGGGGAGGGATGGTGGTGGAGATGAGACTTAACTTGTCCAGGAGGGAGGGCCTTCACTGCCTTCAAGTAGAAGGCATCATAGGAGCGGGGTGGGTGGGGGGTGGGGGTGTGTGTGCTCGGTGACTTCAGCTGGGATGGAGGGAGGGAGGGAGTTCCAGTCAGCAACTGTTCTCAGGAAGAATGTATGTTAACTTTGTGTCGATGTTGTGGGGATGGTGGTGGAGGTGAGACGAACTTGTCCAGGAGGGAAGGCCTTCACTGCCCTCAAGCAGAAGGCATCATAGGAGGGGGGAGAGGGGCGGAGGGGGGTCTTAGCGACTTCAGCTGGGACAGAGGGAAGGAGGGATGGAGGGAGGGACTGTTCTCGGGGAAGAATGTATGTAAACTTTTCTGTAGTCAGTGTGGCAGGGGATGGATTCTTTTGAAGCTGTAGATCTTTGTTTTCTACGCTGACAGGCTTTAAGGCTGTTTGCTTCCTGAGGGAGACTGGGGCAGGACAGGCAAGCTTGCTTCATGAGGGGGGGGGGGGGGGGGGCAAGACACACAAGATTGCTTCATGAGGGGGGGGGGCAAGACACACAAGCTTGCTTCATGATGGGGGGGGGAGACACAAGCTTGCTTCATGAGGTCAGGACACACAAGCTTGATGGTTGAAGATCTTGTGGTGGAGCATCGCAAGGGCTATTCTTTTTTTTGGTCTCTGGTGCAGCGACATCGTCGTGGTTGTTGATGGAAGTGTCGGCCATTCCAGCAGTGTCAGCATGTCTGTTTTGACACTCTGAAGTGTTGAGGTAGCGGTTAGTCACGAATCTGGCTACCCTTCTCTGTGGGGGATTTGTGTGGATGTTATCTTCTGCTATGGGTGTCACTAGGGTGGTAAGCTTTGTGTCAATATCTTTTGCAACGTGCATTATCAGGGTGGTAGCTTTGTGTCGATGGTATCTTTTGCTATGGGCATTATCAGGGTGGCAGCTTTGTGTCAATATCTATTGCTATGGACGTCATTAGGGTGGCAGCTTTGTGTCGATATGGGCATTATCAGGGTGGCAGCTTTGTGTCGATATGGGCATTATCAGGGTGGCAGCTTTGTGTCGATGTTTTCTGCTATGGGTGTCATCAGGGTGGTAGCTTCGTTTCCGCTGGATTTGGCCGGCCTGAAATAAAATGCGTGATACGTGTTGTAAGTTCTCTGGCACTGATTTCCAGCTTTCGTTTCATGTTATGTTGTTTAAAAGCCCAACTGACCACGAAAGCCATATCAGGGCTGTCAATTTATTTAATTTCTGTGGCTCTTTACTTTTACGAACTTTAAAGCCAACACGACTTTTTTCCTTAAGTATCCCACACCGTCAATTCGAAAAATAAATTAACGAGAAAATATTTTTAATGATTAAATTCTTTCCTTTAGGCCCATAAAACCAGGCTGTGCTGAGGACACCAGCCATTGTGCTTGATTTATCATCCCCAAATCAAAGAGAAGTAACAACGCTTCAAAGATTACCAACTCCCCCCCCCCCCCCCCCCCCCCGTTTAAAATGACATATGGGCATATAAAGCTGTGGAACTGACATACTGTGCTTATCCTGAAAGTTCTTTGGATGAAACAATAAACTGAGGTCCCGTGTGCGAGCGCACGCAGAACCTCTTGCCCTCATGTTAAAATCTGTTCCACCTTTCGTAATAGGCCATTGCGTACTAGTTGGGAACAGAATTTATAAACCAGTATGCATACGGGGACTGGATGAGTAGCCCACCTTTGCAATCCTTATCCCAGCACTCAGATCAGCACCAAGTGTTAAAAAAATCAGCTAGATAGCGATAAATACCGAAAAATATTTCCGTTTTGAATTTGAGTACTTTACTTCCCCCCTTTTTTGAATAGTTAAGGATAATCGAACACTTAACAAAAGACGAGACTCATTGTAAGAAAAATCCATTTATTTGTTCAATATTGGACCAACAGCAAAATTTAAGTGTTGCAAGGCCTAGCGAGGTACCACTTCATTTACAATTTGACTTTTGCTGATCTAAGAATATATATCTAGACCCAGATTTTGTATAAAAAAAACAACAAAAAAACCCAACCAAAACCAAACCCAACTCTCAGCTTATATCTACTGGCCTAACTATTACTTTTAGTTACAATAACGATATAAACTCTTAACGACTGTGATAACAAAACAAATACTGACACGTACCGTTTCTTCAGTCCTTCACCGACCACTATGTTGAATGTCAAGTCTTCAGAGGTCTTTCTTTTTCCCCTCCCCAGCAGTGCCAGTGGTCTGCACTGCAGCTAGGGGGCTGTGTGAAATGACACCTTGCAAACTGCCCTGCACCCCCAAGTCCACACATACATGAACACTTTTCACGCGGAAAGCGGAAATGCTCACAGTTCAGTCCGTAAGTTAAAAAAAAATTATAAAAAAAAGAAAAAGCAAACGAAAAAAAAGAAGCAAAAAAAAAAAGAAGCTGGACTTGGCAGTAAATTTGCGTGCTGCTTTTTGTGACGTTTCTGATCTCTTCTATGTCTGCCTTTGGTTGTTTCTGAACAGAACATCTTGCGCACACACGATAAAACCCATTTCTCTTTTCCGAAGAGTAGGCCATTATGTGCTAATGGGAATAAATGACAAAATTTTTAAAAACCGCATACACACGCGGACTGAATGTAAAAATGCACATGAGTACTTATTTCATTACCCTCGAGATAACAGAAACAAAATCTCTCTCTCTCTCTCTCTCTCTCTCTCTCTCTCTCTCTCTCTCTCTCTCTCTCTCTCTCTCTCTCTCTCTCTCTCTCTCTCTCTCTCTCTCTAGCTAATGTACTCAATCATAATCAGTGTATCTGTCTTAACACTAATGTTCGAGACCTTTGGGGATTATGTGTTTAAAGAACACATATCTATCCCTTTTCTCAAAATAATTATAATCAATGTATCTGTTGTTTTACATTGACATTCAAGCCCAAAACAAACACACAAACGCGCACATACACCCCCCTCCTCCAAAGAAAAGGCACACATCGAGAGGATGTGACAAAATGGCAGTTTGAGTCCCATTCTACCCCAACTTTTGTGCAGTAACAGAGCCCATGGCACCATGAGAGTGCTCTACTGTATGTATACACACATTATTAGCGTATTTGATATGGGTGGCGCAGTTCTTGTGGCGACACCACAGCCCCAATAACCACAGCCTGGCTTGAATTTAGCAAGTCTATCCGAACGAAAGCTGGTACAGCGTACGCAACAATACATTGTATTACACGTAATATTAGTGATAATCTACAATATTGATGCACAACAGCACGGTGTAGGGTCCTCGTCACACGCACACACACACACAAAACATGCACGGAGAAACACGAGCATAGGCACGCATACATGCTCGCATACACATCCCTTCGAATAAGGTGCATATTGAAATGTGACAAAATAATGGTCTGAGTTCCATCCTTCCCCGGCTTTTGCACAGTAACAGAGCCCACGGCACCATGAGAAAGCTGTACTGTATGCATACACACATTACTAGCATCTTTGAGATAGGAGGCGCTGTTTTCGTGACGACACCACAGTCCAAAAGAGGGCAGGCTGGCTTGAAAATAAAATGTCTGTCGGAAGGAAAGCTGGTACCGTGTACGCAACAATACATAGTATTATATTATACATAATAGGTAAAAAAGGTAAAGGTAAAGGTAACCCATAACCTGTGTGGTCGTAGGGGAGCGAGGCGTCCGAGACCTCAGCTTCTCTACAGGCCAGCATATTGAGGGCGGCGCCCATCTCTTCTCCTTCGCTGCTTTACCTTACCTGACCCTAAAAAGGGCAGGTACCTATTGACAGCTGGCTGTACTGAAGCCAAGGCTCGCAAACGGTCACCCATCCAACAGGCAACCAATCCAACAGGCAACCACGCTTGAGGCTGCTTAACATCCATATATATATATATATATACGCATGATGATTAGTTTCTGTTTTCACATATATATCAATATTTCGTATCACGCAAAACTTCAATCTTCGAAAAAA
>CM060349.1:631554-636554 GCA_030674155.1 Stramonita haemastoma
TCTCTTGTTTTCACTATTTTTGGGATTATTTACCTATTCATGTTAGTTGTTTTCCCCTCTTTTCTAATCTTTTTCCTTGTTATCCTTGTTTTTTCCTCTTTTTTAGTCTTTTTTTCAAAGTAAAATTTTAATTAATTTCTTCATCTTTATTTTCTTGCTTATGTTCACATTGGTTTCTGCACTCATTTTCTTTTGCATTTGTGTTTCCCTACTTAATTGTAGTTCTCTGTCTCAGTCTTTCTTTTCTCTCTTTCTGTCTCTCTGTCTCTTGCTCTGTCTCTCCATGCATCTCTCTCTCTCTCTCTCTTCTCTCTCTCCTCTCTCTCTCTCTCTCTCTCTCTCTCTCTCCTCTCTCTCTCTCTCTCTCTCTCTTCTCTCTCTCCTCTCTCTCCCCCCTCTCCCTCTCTCTCTCTCTCTCTGTTTTTATTTCTAGTCCCTAATCAGGGCAAGGGCCCGATAAAAAGTATGTAAATGCTTACTCTGTTACCTTTGAAAAATAAAGATTATTCATTCTCTCTCTCTCTCTCTCTCTCTCTCTCTCTCTCTCTCTCTCTCTCTCTCTCTCTCTCTCTCTCTCTCTCTCTCTCTCTCTCTCTCTCTCTCTCTCTCTCTTCAAAACTGCTAAAGTGATCCCCATCTACAAATCTGGTGACACTTCAGATCCCTCAAATTATAGGCCAATCTCTATTATATCCCTTCTTTCAAAACCCCTGGAAAAACATATAAATAAACACTTAGTCAGTCATATAGAAACTAACAACCTACTCCACCCTAATCAGTCAGGATTCAGACAAAATCACTCGTGTCATACCGCACTGACTAGTCTCATAGACAATTGGCTAACAAACATTAATGAAAATAAATTTTGTGGAGTATTATTTGTAGATTTCAAAAAAGCATTTGATACAATTGACCACACACTTCTCATCAGAAAGCTAGACCTGTACAATATATCGTCAAATAGTCTAGAACTACTTGCTTCTTATCTCAAGAACAGACAACAGTGTGTTTCAACAACTACATCCACATCCAATCTAAAACCCATTCATTACGGAGTACCACAGGGATCTATACTAGGACCAATTCTCTTTTCTTTATACATAAATGACCTTCCTCTACATATTGCATCCAAATGTGAACTATTTGCTGATGACACAACCATACATACAAGCCATAATGACATTGACTCTCTTGCAACCATATTACAACAAAGCTGTAATGATCTTGTCAAATGGACAGATCTGAACCACATGTCTATTCACCCCCAAAAAACAAAATGCATGCTTATCACCACCAGACAAAAGCGACAAAATTTACCTCATAATCAGTTTCCAATACATATAAAAAATGAAGCAATCGAACAAACCTCTCATCACAAAGTTCTAGGAGTGACAATTGATGAAAATCTCAGCTGGATCTACCACATATCTCACCTATGCAAATACTTGTCCCAAAGAGTATACCAGTTGACTAAAATTAAACACTTCCTTGACTACCATTCAAGGAAATTATTCTTTCAAGCTTATATACAATCCTCAATAGACTATGCCTCAACCCTATGGGATTCTGCCAGTGCAAACACTATGAAACCCTTATCAAGTCTGTATAAACGTGCTCTCAAACTTATCCTCCTGAAGAAAACAACATTACTTGACGTGGATTATACTCAGTTAAGTATTCTCCCCCTACAACAAAGACTAAAATATAACAAGGGCATCCTGATGTTTAAGATAATGACAGGAGCTGTCCCCACATCCTTAAGAGATAAGTTCCCAATGAATCGTTCCAGAAATACTGAAAAGCCAAGTATCCCAATCCCAAGAATAGACTTGTTCAAGTCCAGTTTACTATACTCAGGCCCTGTACTGTGGAACTCCCTTCCCGATTCAATTAAACAGCACCAATCATTGTCGACCTTCAAAAATCACCTAATGCACTTGATGCATCAAAACTAATGAACCAGTACTCATCCTGTTGGCTATATATAATTCTCCCCCTTTCTCTCTCTTCTTCTGTGTGTGTGTGTGTGTGTGTGTGTGTGTGTGTGTGTGTGTGTGTGTGTGTGTGTGTGTGTGTGTGTGTGTGTGTGTGTGTGTGTGTGTGTGTGCGTGTGTGTGTGTGTGTGTGTTTAAATGTATCTTATATGTATCTTATCTTTGTGCACTTGTAACTGATTTCAAAGAGTAAATTTTTAATATTTTATTTTCATGTCACATTTATCATATAGTATATTCTTTATATATGCATAAGTAAAAGATAGGGAGTGTTAAGTGATGATATTATTGGTCAGTTGAAAATTGTGCGCAATACTACCTGGCTAAAAATGTAGTGTACTCTCTCTCTCTCTCTCTCTCCTCTCTCTCTCTCTCTCTCTCTCTCTCTCCTCTCTCTCTCTCTCTCTCTCTCTCTCTCTCCTCTCTCTCTCTCTCTCTCTCTCTCTCTCTCTCTCTCTCTCTCTCTCTCTCTCTCTCTCTCTCTCTCTCTCTCTCTCTCTCTCTCTCTCTCTCTCTCTCTCTCTCGTTGCCTAAACATGTTATCATCCATATTGAGAAATACTTTATTCACTTTTTGTACTATTTAATAATCACGTGTTGAATGCAGTTGATTTTGTATAATTTTTTAATTCTCAAGTAAGCTGAATAATTATGTTCATTATGATTACAAAATGGTTATGAACGCGATTTCTATGACCATAAATACATAATCATAAGATTCAGGTATTAGAATATGTATGTTTTAATATATATGCCTTACAGCGGATGGATTCTTTTTGTGTTCCGTTACATGACTTGATTAAAATTAGGCATATATTTCTTTTAAAATGAAGTTTATTGATGACATGAGCGCGAAATTTGTGTGTGTGTGTGTGTGTTGTGTGTGTGTGTGTGTGTGTGTGTGTGTGTGTGTGTGGTGTGTGTGTGTTGTGTGTGTGTGTGTGTGTGTGTGTGTGTGTGTGGTGAGTGTGTTTGGGTGTTGTGTGTGTGTGTGTGGGGGGGGGGGATAATTGTTTTTATTTGTCGTCTCCCCTTGTATTAAAATATTATGATTTGCATGACTTTTTGTTGTTGTTGTTGATGGGTCCTACCTCAAGTTTTGATGTCTTGTTCTTGTTTATTTTCTGTTTTAACTTTGCTGCTTGCTTTTGTTTCTTCTTTTTTTTATATGAAGTATGAATGTAAAAGAAATGATAATATTGTCACCTGATATGATTGTTTGACTTGTATCATTCTTCTTTTTTCTATGACTAAATTTTTTTTTTTTTTTTTTTTTATAAGAAAAAAAAAAACAAAAACACAAAAAACCTACCAACTCAAGTACATGTGCGCCTGCGGATATGTGCTTATAAATATAAGTGTGAGTAAGTGTGTGTGTGTGTGTGTGTGTGTGTGTGTGTGTGTGTGTGTGTGTGTGTGTGTGTGTGTGTGTGTGTGTGTGTATGTGTGTGTGTGCATTTGTGTGTGTGTGTGTGTGTGATTTGTATGTGCATTTGCCTGCGAGCGTGCATGCGTGAGTGAGTTGTATGTATGTATGTATGTATGTATGTATGTATGTATGTATGTATGAATGTATGAATGTATGTATGTATGTATGTATGTATGTATGTATGTATGTGTGGTGTGTGTGTGTGTGTGTGTGTGTGTGTGTGTGTGGTGTGTGGGGTGTGTGTGTGTGTGTGTGTGTGTGTGTGTGTGTGTGTGTGTGTGTGTGTGACCTACGTGTAGGAGTGAGTTTTACGTGTATTATTATCATACTATTATCACTATTGTTGATATTATTCTTATTGTCATCATTATAATCATTGTATTATCTTTAGTTCCTTCTGAGTTCATTTTGTTTTATGAGTTGTAACAATGTTGTAGCTAAGTATTTTTGGGTGGACTTTTCTTGGTTGCTAAGTTGTTTATTTCATTATGTTTCTTTGGTTGCTATTTATCTATTAACGCTTCTCTTTTCTTTTATAATCAAAATCATTTTATTGTGGCTTCTGATTTTCGTCTTCTGAAAGTGTGCATTTTTATTATCTTATTATGTATAATGTCCTTATTCCTTTATGTTGTTTGGTACTGCATATAGTTTTACTGTTTAGTATCTTTTTATCTTGATGTTTTCCCTGAAAAGGGCGGGGACTGGATGTAAAAAAGCACATGAGTGCTTATCTATTATCCTCGAATAAAAGAAGAATTTTGCCTTGCCTTGCCTTGTCTCTCTCTCTCGTGTACGAACTAATGAAGACAAGACACAGGTAAATAAAAGGTTGATTAAGCCTATAGAGACAGGTTCATTTGATGCACTCCAAGTGGCCAAAAGATAGAGATGCTGCTTGATGTATACAAAAAGCCTGGTTATTGGGTATTGCAGTATATAAGGGTCGCTTTGGGATTCTTTGGTTTTGAACACTTGCCTCTGGTGTTTGTACAGTATTTGTTTTAAAGGTGGGACATGGGAGTCGAAACTGATGGAATATTATTTTTATTGCTTTGTTCTGACATCTTTAAAATGATGTTATATGCAGTTTCAGAGTACACTTATCATTGACACTTTTCATAGCTTTCACGCACTCTCCCCCTACACCCACACCCCCAAGACATGCAAAGTGTGATGAAGAAAAAAAATCAAAACCAACCAAACCCTGATACACTCACACAGAAACTGATGGAATATTGCTTACAAGCTCAATGCTAGAAGTTGTACCAGATATTGAAAGTGCACCACTTGTCAAGAATACAAATCTATAAATTACTCATTTTTATGCATTATTGCTATAGAAACAATCCAACATGGCCACCAAACCTAAATGTTTCAAACTCCTAAGCCTTAGTAGCTATAACAAGTAGAAGAAGTCTGTTTCTACAGACATGTTTTACGATCTGAATTCTTTAATTTCACACAGGGACATCTATTTTGCATCCAGAATTTTTTTTTATGATCTAACAAAAACATGATTTTGGCCATTTATACATCCATTTCCCACCTTAAGGGATTTAAATGCAGAGTTCATG
>CM060349.1:643084-645584 GCA_030674155.1 Stramonita haemastoma
TTCTTCTTCCTGTCTGTGTGTCTCGTTTCTGTTTCTTTTTCTGCCTTTAGATCTTTCTTTCCATTGTCTTTTTCGCTTACCTGTACAGTTTTCCTTTTTTCCTGTTTTTGTGTAAGATCTTTCTTTGTGACTGTCCGCTTGTCTGTCTTGTTTTTTGTCTGTCTTTCTTTTTCGCTTTTTCAGTTTTTCCTTCTCTTCTCTGTCTTTCCTCCCATCTCAGTAATTTTCTTTTGGTATGTTTGTTTGTTAGTTTAGTTGTTTGTGTGTTTGTGTGTTTGTTCCTTTAGATATTTCTGTTTTTTCCGTCAGTCTGTCTTTCCTTCTGTCTCTCTCGTTTTCTTTGTATGTATTTATGTTTCTTTCTTAGTGAAATTGTTTGTGTGTTCATTTTAGATATTTCCGTGTTTCCGTCTGTCTAATTTTTCTTTCTGTCTCTCTTTCAGTCTTATTTTCTGTCTTTTCTTTATCTCTTCATTCGATTCCTCTTTCTTTTTTGTTTGTTTTAACTCTGTCTGATGTTCTATGTTTTGTGGTCGTTTTCCTTTGTTTAGCATTTCCTTTGTTTTCTTCTGGTTTTTATGCTACTACTAGGTTTTGGCTTCTGGTGGGTTTTATAGCCTGCATTGCTCTGATACCTTTGCTCTTTTCAAAGTATCCATTCATTTCTTTTGTCGTTCAATCTTTTCTTTCCTTGTTTTTTTTTTTTATCTTTCTGGTTTCTCTTTTTTGTGTTATTTCTTTCAGTCTGTCTTTTTTGGTTTGTTCCTGTGTTTGTTTGTTTGGTTGGTTGGTTGTTTATTTGTGTGTGTGTGTGTGTGTGTGTGTGTGTGTGTGTGTGTGTGTGTGTGTGTGTGTGTGTGTGTGTGTGTGTGTGTGTGTTTGTGTTGTGTGTTTGTATGTGCGTGGGCATCTTTTTCGTTTTACCCCTTCCTTATTCTGTCTGTCTGTCTGTCTGTCTGTCTGTCTGTGTCTGTCTGTCTGTCTATCTGTCTTGTGTGTCTGTCTGTCTGTCTGTCTGTCTGTCTGTCTGTCTGTCTGTACGAGCGTACGTACTTACGTACCTACGTACATATGCATGTTTATCGGTTTATTCTTATTATTTTTCTGTCTCTCTGTTTCTTAGTCTGTCTAACTATCTATCTTTCCTTCTTTCTCTTCCTTCTTTCTTTCTTTCTTTTCTTTCTTTCTTTTCTTTTCTTTTCTTTCCTTTCTTCTTTCTTTCTTTCTTTCTTGGTTCCTTCCTTCCTTCTTTCTTTCTTTCCTTCCTTCTCTTTCTTTCTTTCTTTCTTTCTTTCTTTCTTCTTTCTCTTTCTTTCTTTCTTCTTTCTTCTTCTTTCTTTCTTTTCTTTCTTTCTTTTCTTCTTCTTCTTTCTTCTTTCCTTCTTTCCCTTTTTTTCTTTCTTTCTTTCTTTCTTTCTTTCTTTTCTTTCTTTCTTTCTTCTTTCTTTCTTCTTCTTCTTTCTTTCTTTCTTTCTTTCTTTCTTCTGTCTTCTTCTTCTTCTTCTTTCTTTCTTTCTTTCTTCTTTCTTCTTTCTTTCTTTCTTTCTTTCTTCTTTCTTTCTTTCTTCTTTCTTTCTTTCTTTCTTTCTTTCTTTCTTTCTTTTTTTTTTTCTTTCTTTCTTTCTTTCTTTCTTTCTTTCTTTCCTTCCTTCTTCTTTCTTTCTTCCTTTCCTCTTTTCTATTCTTTCTTTTTCTTTTTTCTTTCTTGTTCTCTTTTCTTTTTTTCTTTCTTTCTTTCTTTTCTTTCTTTCTTCTTTCTTTTGTTATTTCGTCTACTTCTGTCTTCTTTTCTTCTTCTTTCTGTTTTCTTTTTTGTTTCTGTCTTGCTTCTGTATCCTGTTCTTCTGTTTTTTTCTTTTTTCTTTTCTGTTTTCTCTTTTTCTTGTTTCTGTCTTTTCTTTCTCTTTCTTGTCTCTCTTTCTTTTTCTTTCTTTTTCTTCTTCTTTCTTCTTCTTCTTCTTTCTTTCTTCTTCTTTTCTTCTTTCTTCTTTTCTTCTTCTTCTTTTCTTCGTTTTCTTTTCTGTCTCTTCTTCTTCTTGTTCTTCTGTTGTTGCTCTGTTGTCTTCTTGTTTTCTTTTACTTCTCTTCTTCTTTTCTTTTCTTCTTCTTCTATTCTCTTCTTCTTCTTGTTCTTGTTCTATCTCTTCTTTTCTTCTTCTTTTCTTCTTCTTTTCTTCTTCTTCTTCTTCTTCTCTCTTCTTTTCTTCTTTCTTCTTTTCTTCTTCTATCTTCTTCTTCTATTCTTCTCTTCTTCTTCTTCTTCTTGTTCTCTTCTGTCTTCATTCTATCTTCTTCTGTTTCTTCTTTCTCTATCGTTCTTTATTTCTTATCTTCTATCTTCCTATCTTCTATCTTCTATCTTCTATCTATCTATCTATCTTCTATCTATCTCTCTTCTCATCCTATCTCTTCTACTTCTATCTATCTATCTATCTCTATCTATCTATCTATCTATCATCATCATCCATCATCCATCATCATCTATCATCTATCCATCATC
>CM060349.1:660584-663290 GCA_030674155.1 Stramonita haemastoma
AAAATGAAAGATATAAACAAAAGTGAAGACATGATAAAATACAAATAACTTGAAAGAAAACAAAAACAAATGAATAAGCACAATAAATAGAAAAGAAATTAGATAACACAAAATGGCCATACACAAGAAAGTCTGCCCACTGAGTTCAGTGTGTGTATACCAAATTTGAGGTTTGGATTTGTTTTTTTTTTCTTTTAGGGAGAGGGGTGAGTGGAAGGGGTAGGCAGTGGGGTTGGGGGGGTTGAGGGTAAGGGTAGGCAGGGGTGGGAAGGTAGAGGGTGGGGATAAACAGGGAAGTTGCTATATAGTAATACAGCATCTGAAAAGTGCATTCAAAGAAATCTTTCGACTTAAACAAAAACCCCAACTATTAGTTTTTCTCTGCATTCCTTTTCTGTCTTTGTCTACACCAAACTCATAACAGATCCCCATTTCCGAAAAAAAGTTTTGTTTGTGTGGTGGAGAGGATCTGTGATGTTTTCATACTCCCTGAAACTTTCTAAAAAAAAAAACTGGAAGAAAATCCTTCAAAAATGAATAGTGATAATGGAAAACATTCTTCACAACATAGAGAGGACGTTTCTTCAACAGGGAAGGTAGCTGTGGAGTTTTTGTCAACCAATTTTTGTTTTTTTTTATTCTTTGCCACACAGAATAAGCGGCGTCACTCCAGCAGACTCTAGACGTGTTTACCTCCCCTGCTTGTCAATCCGGGTCCGCATGCAGAGAGAAACATAACGAGTAGCAATATCTGTTTCTGTTGAATGGAGAGTGTTGACGGTTTTCTTGTTGTTGTTGTTGTTGTTGTCGCTGTTGTTGTTGTTGTTGCTGTTGTTGATGACATCGATGTTGTTGTTGCTTTGTCATTTTTTTTCTTCTGTTGTTGCTGTTCTTGATTTTTGTTCTTTCTTTGTTTGTTTTCCTTTTATCTTCTTCTTTTTCTCCTCTTTCCCTTTCTTTTTTTTATTTTTTATACTTACCTCCCTGCTCCTTTTTCTTTTCTTTTCTTTTCTTTTTCTTTCTTTCTTTCTTTCTTTCTTTCTTTCTTTCTTTCTTTCTTTCTTCTTTCTTCTTCTTTCTTTTCTTCTTCTTCTTCTTCTTCTTCTTCTTCTTTCTTCTCTTCTTCTTCTTCTTCTTCTTCTTCTTCTTCTTCTTCATTCTTCTATCTTCTATTTTTCTTTCTTCTCATCTTCCCTATAGCTAATACATGCAGCATTCTCCTCTCTCGTTTCTTCTTTGTCAGATATGTCTACTTCAGCTTTCATTGTGTTTGTCCTTTATCATTTTCTTGTTTGTTTCTCTCTTTCTTTTAGTGCCTTCATTTTCTATCAATCGTCTTTTTTCTTCTTCTCTCTTGTTTTTTTTCTGTTTTGTTGTATTGTTTTCTTCTTATCCTCTCTCAGTTTCTTTTCTTTCTTCGTCACAACTGTTTTCTTTTTCTAATATTTTTTTCTTTCTTTCCTTTTCCTCTTTCTGTCTTTCATTTTTTCTTTTCTCTTTTATGTCTTCTTTGTCTTTCTTTTTCTTCTGTAACTTTTCCACTTCTTCTTTTGCTTCTTTTATTCTTTGTGATCTTTTTCTTTTCTTTTTTTTCTTTTTTCTTTTTCTTTCTTTCTTTCTTTCTTTCTTTCTTTCTTTCTTCTTTCTTCTTTCTTTCTTTCTTTCTTTCTTTCTTTCTTTACGTTCTTTGCTTGCTTTCTTTTGTTCTCTCTTCTCTTTTCTCTCTCTCTCTCTCTCTTCTCTCTCCTCTCTCTCTCTCTCTCTCTCTCTCTCTCTCTCTCTCTCTCTCTCTCTCTCTCTCTCTCTCTCTCTTTTTTTTCTCTTTCTTTTCTTTTTACTACATTCTTGCATTCTTTTTTCCATTTCCGTATTTTTTTTCATTTCTTCTGTATTTATTTCTTTATATCTTGCCTGTCTGTTTCTCTCCTCTTCTTTCTTTCTTTTTTAAGTTTAATTTCCTCAAGGCCTAACTGTACTTCTCAGGATTTTTTTGTTCCCATATTTTTGTTTTCGCGTTATTCTTTTCACTCCCTTTATTTCTGTTTGTTTCTTTCTTTCTTTCTTTCTTTCTTTCTTTCTTTCTTTCTTTCTTTTTCTTTCTTTCTTCTCTTTCTTTCTTTTCTTTCTTTTTCTTTTGCACTTCTTTTGTGGACTTTGTTTGCTGTTTCCGCCTCAACTGTCTGCCATTTCCTGTTCATCCTATTCTGTTCAATTGCAGTTGTAAGGGGTTTTGTTTTTTTTTTAACAAAGGGAAGGGGGGATATCGGCTTTGTGCTTCATGCCTTTGAAATTGGGGGTGGCGGAAGGGGGAGAGAGAGAGAGGGGGGAGCGGAGAGAGGGGAGAGGAGAGAGAGAGGAGGAGAGAGAGAGAGAGAGGAGAGAGAAGGGGAGAGGAGAGAGGAGAGGGAGAGGAGAGGAGAAAGAGAGTTTAAGAGAGAGAGAGAGAGAGAGAAGAGAGAGAGAGAGAAGAGAGAGAAGATGATTTGAGCAGAGGAGAGAGAAGAGGAGAAGAGAGAGAGAGAGAGAGGGGAGAGAAGAAAAGAAGAGAGAAGAAGGAGAGAAAAAGAAAGGAGAGAGGAGAGAGAGAGAGAGAGAGAGAGAAAGAGAAGAAGAGAGAGAGAGAGAGAGAGAGAAAGAAGTGAGAGAGAGAGGAGAGAGTGGGAGAGAGGTGAGAGGAAAAGGAAAGAGAGAGAGAGAGAGGAGGAG
>CM060349.1:663390-668390 GCA_030674155.1 Stramonita haemastoma
CTTCTCTAGGGACCAGCATGTGAGGGCGGCGCCCATCTCCTCTCCTTCGCTGCTTTTACTTTCCATGACCCTAAAGAGGGCAGGTACCCATTTACAGCTGGGTGAACCGGGGGACTGTACTGAAGCCAAGGCGAGCAAACGGCTTTATCTATTTAGAATATTTCAAACGGAAAAAGCCCCGAAGAAAATGGCGAAAAATGTTGCTGTCAAGAAAAACAGGCCTACTCATAGACTGTTTTTGCCCAGGTCCGGTAAAAAAAAATCTATTGAGTCAAGCCTTGCTTATTCAGGAAGAACATCGTACAATAATCTACCTCTGCTTTTTATATTTAGCTCTTCCAAAACAAATGAAAGTTTTCAAAAAAACAACCTGATGGACAATTTCTAGGGTTCACAATTTATGCTTCAGGTCACCTTAAATCTGGTTGCTTGTAAATTCTTATTCTTACTAATGTTGTTTCGTTTTTTTTTCCTCATAACTGACCTCTCTGAATGAAGCTGATGTACTTTGTTTTATCTTGTATGATGAATTTTGGAATTAAAATAAATGTTGTTGTTTTTATTGTGTTCTTTTTAACGTAGATGAACATTGTCTTTTTAAGTTAGTTTTCTTCTTTTTGTGAGGGTATGACTTCACACACACACTCAAACACCACACACACACACACACACACACACACACACACACACACACACACACATACATACACACACACACACACACACACACACACTCGCACGCACGCATACACGCACAACACACACACACACTCTCTCTCTCTTTACCTGTCTGCCTGCCTGTCTGTCTGTCTGTGTGCGTGGTTGCGTCGTGCGCGCGTCTTGTGTTGTGTTATGCTATGTGTGTGCGCGCGCACACTCTTGCGTGCACGCGCATGCGTGTGTGTATGTGTGCTTGATTCTCTTTCATCATACATTAGCAGTTAACAGGCATTGTTCCTCACTGTTCTGATCAGTTTCTGTTCTAAACTGTGATCCGGTGTGGCCAATTTTCTCCCTGTAGTAATCCGTTAGGATCCTGTAACGCTTTGTGAAAACTGCAGATATTGACATGGATTTCTGTGTGTGGTGTGTGTGTGTTGTTGTGTGTGTGTGTGTGTGGTGTGTGTGTGTGTGGTGTGTGTGTGTGTGTGTGTGTGTGTGTGTGTGTGTGTTTCGGTGTGTGTGTGTGTGTGTGTCTGTGTGTTTCGGTGTGTGTGTGTGTGTGTCTGTGTGTGTGTGTGTGTGTGTGTGAGAGAGAGAGAGAGAGAGAGAGAGGGGAAGAGAGAGAGAGAGAGAGAGAGAGAGAGAGAGAGAGAGGAGAGAGAGAGAGAGAGAGAGAGAGAGAGAGTGTGTGTGTGTGTATGTATGTGTGTGTATTTGTGTGTGTTTTCTGTTTATCTGTCTGTGTTTGTCTGTCTCTCTGTTTATCCGACTGTCTATCTGTCTCTGTCTATCTCTCCCACCCCTCTCTCTCTCCCTCTGTCTGTCTGCCTCTCCTCTCTCTCTCTCCTCTCTCTCTCTCTCTCTCTCTCTCTCTCTCTCTCTCTCTCTCTCTCTCTCTCTCTCCTCTCTCTCTCTCTCTCTCTCTCTCTCTCGTTCTTGTGCATGCATAAAATATGTGAGATGTCCATCCATACTCAGACGTTGTGTATATTTTATATCTTTTTTTGACGGCTGTCTTCATAAGTGACAAGCAATTAGTTTGTATTAGGCTTTTTAAAAAAAAACCTACACATACTATCTGTAGTTTACGTATATTCTTCTTTTTCCTAAAGTTTCTTATGCAATCTGATAAGTTCTGATAATTATGATATGATATGTAATTCGTTGTGGAATATTCATTATATTCACACCACCCTTTCGAAAGGGGCCAAGGTCTTTTTGAATAAATATTTTGTATTCGCATTTCTTGTGCATGCGTGCGTATTTTTATTTATCTATTTTTTTGTTCTTTTATATCGAGGATAATGGAATAAGCACTCATGTGCTTTTCTCATCCAGTCCCTGTGTGTATAGCATTGTGCAAATCTTGTCATCTGTTCCCAACGGCACACAATGGCCTACTCTTACGAAAAGCGGAGCAGGATTTAACGTGTGCACAAGATGTTCGTGCGTATGTGTGTGTGTACATGGTGTGTTGTGTGTGTGTGTGTTGGGGGTGTGTGATTGTGAGTGTGAGCGCGCGCGCACGCATGTGTGTGTGCGCGCATGAGCGTACATGTGTGAGTGTAGCTGCGTGTGACAAGTTTTGTTTCATGCAGCGAAATATGAAAGGTGACTTAAATTGGTTTTTTTTTTGGGTGTACAAAGTTTTTTGTTCCTAGTGCTTTCACGTCTAATCCAATCTTTTGCCCTCTCTTTCTCTCGCTCGCAAATCCTCCCTAAGCCATTGGGCGCATTAGGGAAACCTTCTTGTATTGATCTGTACCATCCCATACCCTTCTCTGTGTCTTTGTGTGGTTGTGTATGTGTGTGTGTGTGTGGTGTGTGTGGGGGGGGGGGGTGGAGGGTTGTGGGGTTTTTGTTGTTGTTGTTTGTTTTTGTTGTGTGTGTGTGTCCTTTTCACCTTCTTTCTATCTCTCTGTGTATCTCTCTTTGTCCTTCTCTCTCTATCTCTCTCGTCTTCTCTCTCTCTTTCTCTTTGTCTCTCTGTCCTCTTCTGTCTCTCTGTCATCTGTCCTCCTCTCTTTCTTTCTGTCTCTCTCTGTCCATCTTTCTGTCCCTGTCTGTCTCCCTGTCTGTCTCTCTCCCTGTGTGTGTGTGTGTGTGTGTGTGTGTGTGTGTGTGTGTGTGTGTGTGTGTGTGTCTCCTTCTCTGTGTGTCTGTCTGTTTGCGTGCAATCGTCTGTCTGTCTGTCTGTCTGTCTGTCTGTCTGTCTGTCTGTCTGTCTGTCTGTCTCTCTCTCTCTCTCCTTCTCTCCTCTCCTCTCGTCTCGTCTTTCTCTTTCTCTCTCCCCGTCTCACTCTCACCCACTCTCTCTCCCTCATTCCCCCTCTCCTCATCCACACCTACTTCTTCTCCCCTCTCTCTCATCTCTCATCACACCTACCTTCCTCTCACTCTCTCACAAACACACACACAACACACACATACATAAACAAACAAACAAACAAACAAACAAACACACACAGCACAACACACACACACACAACACGACCCCCCCCCACCCCCCCCCCCCCCCCCCACACACACACACACCACAGCCCCCCTCACAACATCCCCCATACACCCCCCACACACACACACACAGAGAAGAGAACACAAAAAATGCAGCACATGCTTGTATTATGTCTTTGTCTAGATCGCTACTTTGCTTGCGGGTGTCGGCATAGGCAGATAGAGACTTAGATGTGTGTGTGTGGACACAAGGCTAGTGGTCTTCTAAACCGCACAGTATTTAATTAAGTCTCCCGTCAATTCGTTTTGCCCAAGCTTAGGGATAAAGGATGGATGGATGGATGTTTGGCTGAAAAATGACGTAAATCGGTCGTGAGGTCATGACGTAGAACAAAGAGTGTGCGTCAGGACAAAGGAAAAAACGTCGATGAGAACAATGCTGTGTTGATGTGTACACACACGCACTCGTGTGAGCGGCGCAGTACACACACACACACACCACAACACAAACAACACACACACACACACACACAAACTACAAACACACAACAACACACTACAATATATATATATATATATATATATAATATATATATTTATATATATATATATATTTTTTTTAATAATTATTTTTAAATTTATTTCTTCTGTATCGGAGATAATGGAATAAGCACTCATGTGCTTTTTTTTACATCCAGTCCCCGTGTGTATGCAGTTTTGTAAATCTTGTCATCTGTTCCCGCCAGCACACAATATTAATTTATTTATTCATTCATTCATTCATCTATTTTCTCTCTCTCTGTGCTCTCTCTCTCTGTCTCTGTGTCTCTGTCTCTGTGTCTCTGTTTGTCTCTCTTCTGTGTCTCTCTCTGTGTCTGTCTGTCTGTCTGTCTGTCTGTCTGTCTGTCTGTCTGTCTGTCTGTCTGTCTGTCTGTCTGTCTGTCTCGTCTCTCTCTCTCCTCTCTCTCCTCTCTCTCTCTCTCTCTCTCTCCTCTCTCTCTCTCCTCTCTCTCTCTCTCTCCTCTCTCTCTCTCTCTGGGGGGACGGATAGCCTAGTGGTCAGAACATTGCGCTGGCAATTTGAAGACCCGGGTTCGAATCTGGTCGAGGAGATTTTTCTCCTGGAGTTAACATCAGTGCTGACTCCACTCTCCCCACAAGTCCTTCGGATAAGACTTTAAACCGAGGCCCCGTGTGCGAACGCACGCAGAACATCTTGCGCACACGTTAAATCCTGTTCCGCTTTTCGTAAGAGTAGGCCATCGTGTGCCGGTGGGAACAGATGACATTTACAAAACTGCATACACACGGGGACTGGATGTAAAAAAAAGCACAAGAGTGCTTATCCCATTATCCTCGATATAAAAGAATAAATCAAATCAAATCAAATCAATCTCTCTCTCCATTTCATAAAGTGTTCTTTCCTCGTGGTTATGTGGAGACTTTAGGGCTTTGAGAGTTGACCATTTCGTCGAATGAAATCTCCCGAAATCAGTTTGAAAATCGATATTGTAATACATATTTATATACAAGACAATATTTGTTAATGATCATGACGATGAATAAACATTCTCTCCAAAAATAGTGTGGATATAGGATAGGGAAATGAACTAGAAAGAATTTGGGGAAACATTGACATAGCAAAGTAGCACTCAAGTGAAGAAAGAAAAAAACAACACCCTGGTTGTAAATCCTGTCATTGACTTTGAAAATGCATTGATAAAGGAACATCTCATAAAACTAAATTTTGTAAATCTGAAGTTCTGAAAAAAAACTATTACACAAGAATTGCAACTGCACTAATGGAAAAGAATTATAGTTTTAAATCTCAAGACACCGGTTGTTCTACATTCCATTGAACTTTCTTAAGGACTCCCTCAAGG
>CM060349.1:683390-684919 GCA_030674155.1 Stramonita haemastoma
AAGAAAGCAAGGAAATGAAAAGAAAGCAAGGAAAAGAAAAGAAAGACAATAAAGAAAAAGAAAGAAGAAAAACAATACAATGAAGCCAGATGAGGAACGTAAAAAAAAGATAGAAAGTCAAAAGAGGGGAAAAAGAAAATAACGTCAGGAGGAAGAAAAAAAAAAGAACAGATAAAAAAAAAACAACGAAGTGTAGCAAGAAAGGGAGAAGAAAGAAAGAATAGAGGCAGATAAAAAGGAATATAAGAAAGAATAAAAGAAAAGAGAGAAAGACAGACTAAGCAGAATGTCGGAAAAAGAAAGATGAAAGGAAAAAACAGAAACAAACAGAACAAAATGGGGGGGTCGAAATGCAGGAGATATATAATTTGCAGTGGATAGGTAGACTGCACAATAGAAACACAGGCACCTGGTGTGCCATCCCTCTTTGGTATTTAGATAAAATTGCCCCAGGTCAACATGTGTTTGAAGTTAATTGTTATAGCAATGAAATGCAAGGACTTTCAGTTGTGAAGAACGGATTCTGGAAAGAAGTATATGCAACATTTTTAGACAAAACGTTAAAAACTAGTTTGGAAAACGTATTAGCAGAACATATCGGACAGCAGCATCTCTTTAATAACAGACTTGTCAAGTATAAACATAGAATAATCAACTTTCAAAAATGGAAAGAAAAAGGGTTTATACAGTTAAAGATATTTGCAAACCACAGGAAAAACGCGTCCTGTCATTGTATGAAGTGACTGAGGTGCTGAACCAAAATAACGCAGTAACTCTATTTCAGTATTATGCAATAAATAAACGCAATCCCTAGACCATGGATTGAAAACAATTACCGAGGGAACGGTTGATCTGTCAGTGGAAGAGCATGGAACTTTAGAAGCAAGCAAATTTGACGCCAAACCAAAGCAAATTAAGCATTATCTGATGGCAAAAAATGTAAATGAATCATTAACTCCTCATGCAGTTGACTTCTGGCAAAGAAAACTGGACTACACCGTTGACAAACATGTATGGCTGATGCCAAGATTGGCTACAAATGAAGTAAGACTGAGAGAGCTGCAATGGAAAATATTGCACAATCTGTATCCAACTAATGTTTTTGCTACATAAAATGGGTGTAACTGATTCCGTGTATTGTGACAACTGCTTAAACACAGTTGATTTCATGGACCATTTCTTTTATGAATGTCCGTCTGTAAAAACGGTTTTGGGGCATTTATTGACTCCACTATCTTGTCTGTAACTGGGAAACACCTTCATCTTTCAGCAACTGACATTTTGTTTGGCTATAATCCAAAGAACCTAACTGCAACAAATTGCTGGATCAACAAAATGATTTTGCTTGGAAAAATGTGTATTAGTAAGATTAAAAGACCAAATCTACGCTACAATACCAGGTGGTTTTTGAACAAGAAGCAGACCTGAGAAAAGTACTGTTAACCTGATTATCTGTAACTATGACAATATGTCAATAGTGTAAAATCTAGCAGAAAAGTTTTTAACTTTTGTTTTCAGACATGCATATA
>CM060349.1:692519-695019 GCA_030674155.1 Stramonita haemastoma
ATAAAAGAAAGAAAAAAGTCAAATAGAAACAGGAGCACAGAAAATTTAAAAGGAAGAAAAGAAACAAACAAAGAAAAAAAGTTAAAGAAAGAATGCAGAAACAATAACAAAGACAGAACGAGAATAAACACACACCATACACACACACTACAAACCGCACGCACGCACGCACACACACACACACACACACACACACACACACACACACACACACACACACACACACACACACACACACACACACACCACACACACACACACACACAAACAAACAAACAAACAAACAAACAAACACACAAACAAACACACAGAGAAACACAAACACACACGCACACACACACACACACACACACACGCACGCACGCACGCACGCACGCACGCACGCACGCACGCACACACACCTAAAAATATCAGCCTTTACATTGTGATAACATTATTATAACAAAACTTAACGCAAAAAGAAGAAGCAGCACCCAAGAATAAAAACACAAAAATCATTCACATTACTATTACGAGAATAAAAACAAACAGAACAAAAATATACAAATCAATCACATTACTATTACGAGAATAAAAACAAACACACAAAAAACCCATACAATCAATCACATTACTATTACGAGAATAAAAACAAACACACAAAAAAAACCATACGATCAATCACATTACTATTACGAGAATAAAAACAAACACACAAAAAAACCCATACAATCAATCACATTACTATTACGAGAATAAAAACAAACACACAAAAAACCCATACAATCAATCACATTACTATTACGAGAATAAAAACAAACACACAAAAAAACCCATACAATCAATCACATTACTATTACGAGAATAAAAACAAACACACAAAAAACCCATACAATCAATCACATTACTATTACGAGAATAAAAACAAACACACAAAAAAACCATACGATCAATCACATTACTATTACGAGAATAAAAACAAACACACAAAAAACCCATACAATCAATCACATTACTATTACGAGAATAAAAACAAACACACAAAAAACCCATACGATCAATCACATTACTATTACGAGAATAAAAACAAACACACAAAAAACCCATACAATCAATCACATTACTATTACGAGAATAAAAACAAACACACAAAAAAACCATACGATCAATCACATTGCTATTACGAGAATAAAAACAAACACACAAAAAAACCCATACCATCATTCACATTACTGTCACGAGATTAAAAGCAAACAGAATAAAAACAAACCATCAATCACATCACTATTACAAGAATATAAACAAACAAAAACACAACGAAACCTTTAAAAAAGAACAAAAACGAAATAGTTCACATTCCTATTACGAGAATAAAAACAAAACAGAACAAAAGCACAACAAAACCTAAATAAGAAAAAAAGAAGAACCAAAACGAGACTATTCACATTCCTATTACAAGAATAAACACAAACAAGAAAAACACAACGAAATATGTTGGGGTTTTTTTTAACAAAAGTGAGATTATTTACATTACTATTACGAGAATTATAAATAAACAAGAAAACGCAACAAAACCTTTTTATAAAAAAAAACAGAATAAACACAAGAACATTCACATTACAATTACGAGAATTATAAACAAACAAGAAAAACACAACAAAACCTTTAAAAAAAACAGAGCGAAAAAGATATTATTCACATTACTATTACAAGAATGAAAACAAACAGAACTAAAATATAACGAAACCTTAAAAAATAAACAGAACAAAAACAAAATCATTCTCATTCCTATTACGAGGATTAAAAAAAAAAAACAAGAAAAGCAGAAGGAAACTTTTTCTTTTAATGAGATCATTCACATTACTAATACGAGAATAAAAACAAACAGAAAAAAAACACAACAAAACCTTTTAAAAAACAGAACTAAAAGACAAAATCAATCACATTACTATCACGAGAATAGAAACAAACAAAAAACACAACAAAACCTTTTTAAAAAAATACAGAGCAAAAACGAGATCATTCACATTCCTATTACGAGAATAAAAAAATAATAAACAGAAGATAAAGACAACAAAATCTTAAAAACAAAAAAAAACAGAGCAAAATTGAGATTATTCACATTCCTATTACGAGAATAAAAACAAAGAAAACAAAAACACAACAAAACCTTTAATAAAATCAGAACTAAAACGAGATCATTCACGTTCCTATTACCAGAATAAATTTTTAAAAAATAAACAGACGAAAAACACAGCAAAACCTGTAAAAATATATATATATATAAACAAGAATATTCACATTACTATTTCAAGAATAAAGAAGAAACAAAAGAAAGAAGAAACTCAAGAGCGACCTCAAGAAAAAGAAAAAACAAAGATTTCCCATTATGATCACAAGAATAAAAACAAACAGAAGAAAGAGACACACAAAGTAAACCTGAACAAAAAAAGAAGAAGGAAAAATTAAAAAACCAGCAACAAAAGAAACCTTAAGAGAAAATAAAAAGAAGAAAAAACCG
>CM060349.1:702519-705019 GCA_030674155.1 Stramonita haemastoma
GAAGGAAGGAAGAAGGAAGGAAGGAAGGAAGGAAGGAAGGAAGGAGGAAGGAAGGAAGGAAGGAAGGGAAGGGAAGGGGAGGGAGGAAGGAAGAAAGAAAGAAAGAAAGAAAGAAAGAAAGAAAGAAAGAAAGAAAGACAGACAGACAGACAGACAGACAGACAGACAGACAGATAGACAGACAGACAGACAGACAGAAATACATTTTAACTCTAAGGAAGATTTTTTTTAGCTGTTTCCTACATTGCAACTCCTTTTACTGCTATTCATTGTCGCAAAATGTCCATTGTCTTACATTGTCGAACGTTTTCTTATTGCCATGCATTGTTAACATTTATACACTTTAAAATACCGTACATTATTATCATTGTTCACACATAGGGATGCCATGGCCTGTCAGTATAAATAGTGTCCCCACTTTCTCTTGAAATTTTGTGCTAGAAATTCTCCTCTTTTCTATCCCTCTCTTTTGTTTTTGTCTCTTTCCTTTTCTTCTTGTCATCCCTCTCTTGTCTATTTTCTGCTTTTTTTGGTCCATTCTCTTGCTTTTATTTTGTCCAGAAAGTGCGTAGAAAATAGAATTCCCTCCGACGCCAAAGTTAGACGCGCTGGGCCTGACTTGTGAGGCGCTTAACGGCAGCGTAACACATTTTCGCTTATGTCGAAAGACAACAATAGTTGCTGTCAGAGCGTTCAACAAAGAAGAAGAAGAAGAAGCTATCGTTGTCACATGTTTCTTACCACATCATTGTCATTTTTTACCATAACTTTTCACACTTTTTTACCATAACTTTTTTTTTTTTACTTTAACCTATTTTGTCTGATATTGCTATACAAATTCATACAATTTCTTTACTGTTTGTTTTATAACATTCTTTTGCTTTCATACAATTTTGCTCTCTTTTGTTATTGTTATTGTTCTACATCCTCATTTTTCATTGCCCATTTAGTGTTGGTTTCTTTTCTAGTATGCTCTCTCATACTGTTTTATTGCTATACGTTTTTACAAAATTTTTCTGTTATACTTTTGTACTGTTATACTGCATCGAGCGTAGTTACCAACTGAATAGGTGTCCGTTTGCGCTCCTTGGCTTCAGTACAGTCCACCCAGTTCACCCAGCTGTAAATGGGTACCTGCCCTCTTTAGGGTCAGGGAAGGTAAAGCAGCGAGGGAAAGGAGATGGGCGCCGCCCTCAACATGCTGGCCCCCTAGAGAAGTTGAGGTCTCTGATGCCTCGCTCCCCTACGACCACATTGGTTATGGGACACCTCTACCTTTTTATTCACTGTAATCCATCTTTAAACATTTTTTCTTGTTATTTTTTTCTATATTGCTTCCTTTTTCTTTATGACGTTCCAGACACTAGTTTAGTATCTTGCTCTCCGTCTTCCCGTTTTAGTGAGTGTAAGATTCAGAAAAATCAACCCGAATATTCTTTTTCCTTATTTTGACAATTATTACTGAACAACATAACATTCACCATGAGGAAATGTTTATCATACATAAGTTAAAATCAACATGTATGAAATAGTAGATTTGTCATCATAGAAAAAGGAAAGTAAAATATTTTTTTTAACCTGTCGTATGATTTAGAGACACGAACCTAAAACACTGTCATACAATTCAGAAACACGAACCCACAACACTGCAATATAATTCATTCAAAGACACCACGAACCAAAAACACTGTCATATACTTGACAACCACGGACCGATAGAAGAAGAAAAATGCACAGACATTATTATTATTACTATTCTGAATACACAGAGTGGACAGTTTTAGTCCAGTGGGGAAAACTAAGCGACGATCCCTCCCCAAAAAACTACATTCAGAATCAAATAATGAACTCGTGACGATTTGAATAGACATGAACATGATGTCGTTACTACCAGAGAAAAAGAGACTAGGCAGTCAGTATCTTTGGAACTGGGAGAGGAAATAGACTATACACTTAGGAAAAACTTGTAACTTGAAAAACGAAACTTTCTGGTCTCAGACAGATGGTCACTAACCTATCTTATGAATTGTGTAGAACACTTTATCGGGTGTTTTGGTTAGTTGGCTGGATGGTTGGCTGGCTGGTTGGTTGGTTGGGTGGGTGGGTGGGTGGGTGGTGCGTGGGTGGGTGGGTGGGTGGTTGGTTGGTTGGTTGGTTAATATTGGTTGGTTGGTTGGTTGGTTGATTGGTTGGTCGGCTGGTTGGTTGGTTGGTTAATGAAGAAGAAGAAGAAGAAGAAGAAGAAGAAGAAGAAGAAGAAGAAGAAGAAGAAGAAGAAGAAGAAGAACAACAACAACAACAACAACAACAACAACAACAACAACAACAACAACAACAGCAACAACAAAGTTGCTGATGCTGCTGCTGCTGATGACGACGACGATGATGCAGAAAATAGTCCCAAAAAAGTAGATAAACACAGACAGACAGATAGTCAAACAAACACACGGACAGACAGACAGACAGACATCAAACAGCCGGCCGGCCAGCCAGACAGACA
>CM060349.1:720019-725019 GCA_030674155.1 Stramonita haemastoma
TTGCTAAGGAAGAAGACAAGTTTTTTTTTGGTACTATGTAAGATTATCCCAGTCTGTTTAATGGTGGTTGTTATTCCTTCTTGTTCTAAAATTGCAAGTTTTCTTTCTTTTATTCAGATACACTGGTGAAAGAAAAGAGAAATTGCAGTGAAGACGAGAGCCATAGACATTATTTCCTGCCCCATAATTTTGGGGAGGGGGAGGGGGATGAGGTGGCAAGAGGAAAAGGACACAGAGAGAGAGAGAGGGAGAGAGAGAGAGAGAGAGAGAGAGAGAGAGAGAGAGAGAGAGAGAGAGAGAGAGAGAGGAGGAGAGAGAGAGAGAGAAACACTGAGAGAGAGACAGACAGACAGACAGACACACAGACAGACACACACACAGACAGACACACAGAGACAGAGAGAGAGCATGGTAATGACACACACGTACAGAGAGAGAGAAAGAGAGAGAGAGAGAGAGAGAGAGAGAGAGAGGAGAGAGAGAGAGAGAGAGAGAGAGAGAGAGAGAGAACACTGAGAGAGAGGGAGAGAGAGAGAGAGAGACAGCAAGAGAGAGAGGGGGGGGAGGAAAAAGAAAGAGAGAGAAAGAGAACACTAAGAGAGAGAGACAGACAGACAGAGAAAGAGAAGGGGAGAGAGAGGGGGGAGAGAGAGAGGGAGAGAGAGGGGGGAGAAAGAACATGGTAGTAACACACACGCAGAGAGAGAGAGAGAGACAGAGAGACAGAGAGAGGGAGGGAGAGAGAGAGAAAGAAAGAGAGAGAGAGACAGAGAGAGAGACAGAGAGAACACTGAGAGAGAGAACAGAGACAGAGAGAGACAGAGAGAGACAGAGAGAGAACACTGAGAGAGAGAGATAACACTGAGAGAGAGAGATATATAACACTGAGAGAGAGAGAGAGAGAGAGAGAGAGAGAGAGAGAGAGAGAGAGAGAGAGAGAGAGAGAGAGAGAGAGAGAACTGAGACACAGAGAGAGATACAGACAGAGACAGAGACAGAGAGCAAAAAACATGGTAATAACACACACGCACGCAGACAGGGAAATAGAAACAGGAAGTCTGTAAGCCAGAAATAGAAATTCTCAGCCATGTTCGGTGTTGGTGTTCGCAGACAAGTTTTTTTTTTCTTTTGCCCTCCAGGGAATGTTGCAGATAACCAGTGTGATTTCCATGTCGTCCAATACTGCTGAGAAGTGTAGTGTGGAGTGATTGTGTTATGCGTGTGTGTAATATGATTGTTGTCTGTGTGTACTATGAATACTGTTGAGAGGTGGTGTGAGGAGTGATTGTGTTATGTGTGTGTGTAATACGAATACTGCTATGAATCAGTGTTATGGTGTTTTCTGTGTGTAATATGATTGTTATGTGTGTGGAGTGATTGTGTTGTGTGTGTGTGTGTGTGTGTGTGTGTGTGTGTGTGTGTGTGTGTGTGTGTGTGTGTGTGTGTGTGTGTGTGTGTGTGTGTGTAATATGAATACTGTTGAGACGTGGTGTGAGGATTGATTGTGTTATGTGTGTGTAATATGATTATTATTTGTGTGTAATTTGAGTACTGCTAAGATACTGGGAGTGATTGTGTTATCTGTGTATAATATGAATACTGCTAAGTGATGGTGTATGGAGTGATTGTGTTATGTGTGTGTGTGTGTGTGTGTAATATGAATACTGTTGAGAGGTGGTGTAGGGAGTGATTGTGTTGTCTGTGTGTAATAGGATTGTTATTTGTGTGTAATATGAATACTGTTGAGAGACAGTGTGAGGGGTGATTATGTTATGTGAGTGTAATATGATTGTTATGTGTGTGTGTGTAATATGAATACTGTTGAGACGTGGTGTGTAGTGACTGTGTTATGTGTGTGTGTGTGTGTGTGTGTGTGTGTGTGTGTGTGTGTGTGTGTGTGTGTGTGTGTGTGTGTGATATTAATACTGTTGAGAAGTGCTGTGAGGAGTGATTGTGTTGTCTATGTGTAATATATAATACTGCTATGAGTAAGTGTTATGGTATTTTTTGTGTGTGTAATATGATTACTGTTAAGAGGCGGTGTGGGGAGTGATTGTGTTATTTGTGTTCAATATGATAATGCAATAATGTGGAGTGCGTGTTAAGAGGAAGCGAGGAGGGATTGTGTTATCTGTGTGTAATATGATCGTTATGTGTGTGTAATTTGAATACTGCTAACAGGCGGTGTGTGGAGTGATTGTGGTGTGTGTGTGTGTGTGTGTGTATATGTGTGTGTGTATATATATGTGTGTGTGTGTGTGTGTGTGTGTGTGTGTGTGTGTGTGTGTGTGTGTGTGTGTGTGTGTGTGTGTGTGTAATATGAATACTGTTGAGACGTGGTGTGAGGGTTAATTGTGTTGTCTATGTGTAATATGAATACTGTGAGACTGGTAGGGGAGTGGTTGTGTTATGTGTGTGTACTATCAATACTGCTAAGAGACAGTGTGTGGAGTGATTGTGTTATGTGTGTGTAATATGAATAGTGTTAAGAGGTAGTGTAGGGAGTGATTGTGTTATTTTTGTGTAATATGATTGTTGTTTGTGTGTAATATGAATACTGTTGGGAGGTGGTGTAGGGAGTGATTGTGTTATTTGTGTGTAATATGATTGTTATTTGTGTGTGATATGAATACTGTTAAGAAACAGTGGGGGGTGATTGTGTTGTATTATTCGTGTGTACTATGAGTACTCTGCCGCTGGGAACAGATGACAAGATTCACAAAACTGCATACACACAGGGACTGGATGTTAAAAAAAGCACATGAGTGTATATTCCATAAGCCTCGATACAAAGGAATAAAACAGAATAATAACATAAATAAAGATATCTCAGAAAGTTGCCACGGAGAAAAAAAAGAAACAGTACTAACTTTTTTTTCTCTTGCAGTCAGAGGGAAGAACTAGCAGAACGTGACTAGCATGACTGCTAAAGTTTTGTCCTAGATTCCACAAGTGTGTTTTTGCGCAATATATTCTTAGTAGTCAGACGGAGGTGGCGACAGTACTTACCATGTGAAGTGTGTTGATGGTGTGGTATGAAGTAAAGATGTAGATAGTGTATTGATGGTGTGGTATGAAGTAAAGATGTAGAAGTGTACTGATGGTGTGGTATGAAGTAAAGGTGTAGAAGTGTATTGATGGTGTGGTATGAAGTAAAGATTTAGAAGTGTACTGATGGTGTGGTATGAAGTAAAGATGTAGATAGTGTATTGATGGTGTGGTATGAAGTAAAGATGTAGAAGTGTACTGATGGTGTGGTATGAAGTAAAGGTGTAGAAGTGTATTGATGGTGTGGTATGAAGTAAAGATTTAGAAGTGTATTGATGGTGTGGTATGAAGTAAAGATGTAGAAGTGTATTGATGGTGCGGTATGAAGTAAAGATGTAGAAGTGTATTTTTTAAAAGATGTTCTAGCCATTGGTCAGAGGTGAAAAGCGACCATGTCATGTGTGAAAGTCTTTTTTCTTTCTGTTACTAAAACCATTTTAATGATAAAAAAACCACTTGCACCAAAACTTAGACTGTAGAACAATTCTCGTAGTCAAAGACTTCTGAGGGAACTGGGTTGAGGAGGGAAGAACGGTGGAAGAGGAGGAGGAAAAAAACATGGTAATGAATTGCAAACACTCAACCACAGCTAGAGCAACCAGGAAGTCTGAAAGTCAAGGAATCCAATTCTTTCTGGACGACAGTGCTAGTGGTTCTTGCAGTTTTTTTCCCCTCTTGGGAGTTTTTTGGGCAGATGGAAATTGTGATCTCCATCTGCTTGGGCCGTTAAGAGAGAGTGGGGAGTGATTGGGTTATCAGAGAAAGGTGAACAGCTTCCATACTGGCAGTACAGTGCAGTAGGGCCTTCTTTTCCTCATAGATAGATAGATAGATAGATAGATAGATAGATAGATAGATACATACATACATACATACATACATACATACATACATACATACATACATACATACATACATACATACATACATACATACAAACACAAATACATACATACATACACACACACACACACACACACACACACACACACACACACACACACACACACACACACACATACATACATACATACATACATACATACATACATACATACATACATACATACATACATTCATACATAGATTCATACATAGGTAGAAGGGGACGGGATAGCCTAGTGGTCAGAAGATTGCTCCTCGCAATTTGACGAACTGGGGTTTGATTCCCGTTCGATGGGGATTATTTTCTACTCTGGAGTTAGCATCAGTGCCGACTCCACTCTCCCCCAAAAAGTCCCTCGGATGAGACTATAAACAGGTGCCCTGTGTGCAAACGCACGCAGAACATCTTGCACACATGTTAAATCCTGTTCCGCTTTTCATAAGGGCAGGCCATCGCGTGCCGGTGGGGAACAGATGACATGATTTACAAAATCTGCATACACACAGGGACTGGATGTAAAAAAAGAAAAACAGCACAAGAGCGCTTATTTCATTATCCTCGATATAAACGAATAAATAAATAAATAAATGAATAAGGACTTTTTTTGGGAACAGGGAAGGGGGGAGGGAGGGAAGAGGCAGTGGAAGAGGAGGAGGAAAAAAACATAGTAATGAATTGCAAACACCCAACACAGCTAGAGCAACCAGGAAGTCTTGAAAGTCAAGGAATCGAATTCTTTCTGGACGACAGTGCTAGTGGTTCTTGCAGCTTTTTTGCCCTCTGGGGAGTTTTTGGGGCAGATGGAAATTGTGATCCCCATCTGCTTAGGCCGTTAAGAGAGAGTGGGGAGTGATTGCGTTATCAGAGAAAGGTGAACAGCTCCCCATACTGACGGTACAGTGCAGCAGGGCCTTCTTTTCCTCATAGATAGATAGATAGATAGAGGGGGAACGGGATAGCATAGTGGTCAGAACATTGCTGCTCGCAATTTGACGAACTGGGGTTCGATTCCGGTCCCAGGGGATTTTTTCCTCTAGAGTTAACATCAACTGCTGACTCCACACAG
>CM060349.1:734490-736990 GCA_030674155.1 Stramonita haemastoma
ACCTTAGTAGTACCGAAGATCCAAAAATCCACCCCAAAAACAACCCCACCTCATCCCCCCAAAGATCCACTCCACCACAACACCCCAACCTCCCCCATCTCCCACCACCACCACCAATCCTCCCCCACAACCTACCCCCTCACCCCACTCCCCCACCATCCCCATCCCTCAAAAACCTCTCTCCCACACTCACCTTAGTGGTCCCAGACCCAAAAAGCAAGTCGAAGGGGATGGCGGCGATAGTGTCGATGAAGAACCAGCCTTTGACGTAGTTGATCCCCCCCCACAACCACCCACCCCCTCCAACCCCCACACCCCACCCCACCCCATCCCTCCCTCCACCCCAACACCAACCCCCCAAAAAACAAAAACCTCTCTCCACCAACTCGCACCTTAGTAGTACCGAAGATCCAAAGATCCACCCCACCACAACCCCACCCACACAACCTCACACACCCCACCCTCACACCCCACCACAACCCCCCCTACCCCCCACCCCTCTCTGTGGACTGCCGATCTGGGGATGAGACATAACGAATCAGGGTATGGCTAGTACAAGGACTTCACAGAAGACAAGACAGCCAAAAAAAACCTCCAAGAAAACAAAACAACCCCCCCAAAAAACAACAACAACAACAAACCCAAACCCAAACCCCACCACCCCCCTCCTCCCCCCCCCCTACCCCACTCACCTTAGTGGTCCCAGACCCAAACAGCAGGTCGAAGGGGATGGCTGCGATAGTGTCTATGAAGAACCAGCCTTTGACGTAGTTGACCCCCCAACCACCCACCCCTCAACCCCCCACAACCCCTCTCACCTCCCATCCCCTCATCACAAACCCCACTACAAACCCCACCATCCCCAACCCCCCTCAAAAAAACCCCTCTCTCTCCCACCAACTCTCACTTTAGTGGTACCGAAGATCCAAAAATCCACCCCACCCACAACCCCCACACAACCTCACACACTCCACCCTCACACCCCACCACAACCCCCTCTACCCTCCCCCCACCTCCCCATACCTGTAGACTGCCGATCCCGGGGATGAGACAACAACGAATCAGGGTATGGCTAGTACGGGGACGTCACAGAAGACGAGGCAGCAAAAAAGCCAATAAAAACAAAACAACAAAAACCAACCCCCCAAAAAAACCAAACAAAACAAAACCAAAAAACCCAAACCAAAACAACCATCCCAACCCTCTCCCCACACCTCCACACACCACAACAACTCACCTTAGTGGTCCCAGACCCGAAAAGCAGGTCGAAGGGGATGGCGGCGATGGTGTCGATGAAGAACCAGCCTTTGACGTAGTTGACGGCGATCTTGTGTTTGTCGCTGACCACCTCTCCGTTCTCCACGTAAGTGGTTCTGAAGTTGACCAGGATGTCCGCGATGAACATGATGTCCACGATGAGGTCCACGATCACCAGAGGGTCCGGTCTGCCCCCGTCTGCTTTCTGCATGCGAGTTCTGGCGTGCTAGAGATACACAGACAGAGAGAGAGAGAAAATAATGAATAATGAACAAGGTTTGATTCTTCAGGCCACCAGCTCTAAACGACAGAGCATAGCAAAACCAAAGCTAAGGAAATAACGAAAAACGAAATAAAACTTCACGACATAAAGGGAAACTGCCCAAAACATATCAACAGAAACCGACCTGAGACTGAGACAGACAGACAGACAGACAGACAGACAGACAACAGACAGACAGACAGACAGACAGATAGACAGACAGACAGACAACAGACAGACAGACAGACAGACAACAGACAGACAGATAGACAGACAGACAGACAGACAGACAGACAACAGACAGACAGACAGACAGACAGACAACAGACAGACAGACAGACAGACAGACAGACAGACAGACAGATAGAGAGGGGCAGGGGGTATCCGGCCTGCCCCAGTTAGCTTTCTGCATGCGAGTTATGGCGTGCTGGAGATATACAGAGAGAGAGAGAGACAGAGAAGAAAGGAGAAGAGGAAGCTGAAGATGTTGAGGAAGACGAAGATGATGAAGATGAAGACGATGAGGAAGATGAAGATGATGAAGAGGAAGATGAAGATGAAGAGGGAGATGAAGAGGAAGATAAAGATAAAGATGAAGAGGAAGATGCTGAGGAAGATGAAGACGACGAGGAAGATGATGAAGATGATAGGAAGATGAAGATGACAAGGAAGATGATGAAGATGATGAGGAAGATGAAGATGATGAGGAAGATGATGAAGATGCTGAGGAAGATGATGAAGATGCTGAGGAAGATGAAGAAGATGATGAGGAAGATTGTAGATGATGAGGAAGATGAAGAAGATGATGAGGAAGATGATGAGGAAGATGAAGATGATGAGGAAGATGAAGATGATGATGAGGAAGATGAAGAAGATGAAGACACAGCTGTCAGTTTCCTCCACGGCTCCCTCTCTCCCCTACGGCAAAAGCCTGTTTGTGACACTTTTCAATCCAACCTCAAGACACACTTATTTCAAACT
>CM060349.1:746990-749490 GCA_030674155.1 Stramonita haemastoma
GTGTGTGTGCGTGCGTGCTTGCTTGCTTGCTTGCTGCCCCCCACCCTCCTGTTTCTAAAAGAACCTACTTTACCTTAAAATAATCTCGCCAGCAACCTTGGTTGTTTTTTTTTAATTGTTTGTGTCTGCCTGTCTGTCTTTTCTTCTTTCGTTTACCTGTTCATGTACAAATATAAAACAGAAGAACCAAACCATTGTTAAAAAAAAACACCCAACAGCCCTAAAACACCACCTACCCTACCTAAAGAAAAAACCCAACAAAAAAACAAAACAATACAACAAAAGCCGTCTACGAATCTCACAAAATCCCTGCCTACAAAATACCCCCCCCAAAAAAACAAAACAAAAACCAAAACCAAAACTAAAACAAAAAGCCCTATCTCACACTTTAAAACAATGCCTTTATAGAAAACAGATAGGGAAAATTCCCAAATGCAAAAAATATTTCTTGTTGGGAAAACAAACGAACCCCCAAAAAGCAGTAAAAAAAAAAAATCCCAAAAAATAAATAACTGGATTTTTGTTTCTGCCCTTATAGCAACGATGCAATTTTTTCTCGGGGGGGGGGGGGGGGGGGGGGAGCAGCCTGAAATTTTACATAGAGAAATTCTTCTGTGACTAGAAAATGGTGTTTAAAGCTACATATTGGGAAAAAAATGAATGAAAAAAAAAGAAATGAAAAGCATCTCAAAAAGAATTTAACACCCCCTAACCCCCTTCCCCTGTATTCACAAACCGAATCTTTGTCATTTCTGACCCTTTCACTTATCTGTGTTTTTAAGAAAAAGACAAACAAACAAACAAATAAACAACAACAAAATAACCAAACCCAAACCAAAACCAAAAAATACAAAAAAGCGACACAAACCCAAAAAACAAAACCGAACAGACAGAGGTTACAATAACACATTGTTTGAAATCTAATTCACGTGTTTTTTGTGTTTGTTGGTTTGGTTTGTTTTTTGTGTGGTCATCTAGCAAAATAAAGTTAGACAAAAAGCTAGCTTTGAGAGAGAGAGAGAGAGAGAGAGAGAGAGAGGAGAGAGAGAGAGAGAGAGAGAGAGAGAAGAGAGAGAGAGAGAGAGAGAGAGAGGAGAGAGAGAGAGGAGAGAGGAGGAGAGAGTGAGTGCGTGCATGCGTGCGTGCGTGCGTGTGTGTGTGCGGTGTGTGCGTGTGCGCGCGCGCGTGTATTTAAAAAGCTGTATACAAAAAGAATATAACTTTTTAAAAATTTCTCAAGCGGCATTTGCGGCCTGGGTTTTCTATGTCTTGAAGTGTTAATGTGTTCCTGTTAATGAGATCTTTGGAGGATTGGATGTGGCGAAATTGTTTTTTGAAAGCCGCTGGTGTGTGTGTGTGTGTGTGTGTGTGTGTGTGTGTGTGTGTGTGTGTGTGTGTGTGTGTGTGTGTGGTGTGTGTGTGTGTGTGTGTGTGTGTGTGTGTGTTGTGTGTGTGTGTGTGTGTGTGTGTGTGTGTGTGTGGTGTGTGTGTGGTGTGTGTGTGTGTGTGTGTGTGTGTGTGTGTGTGTGTGTGTGTGTGGTGTAGAGTGAGTGTGTGTGTGTGTGTGTGTGTGTGTGTGTGTGGTGTGTGTGTTGTGTGTGTGTGTGTGTGTGTGTGTGTGTGTTGTTTGATTCTATTTTTTATTCATTCTTTTATGTCGAGGATAATGGAATAAGCACTCATGTGCTTTTCTTATTACATCCAGTCCCCGTGTGTATGCAGTTTTGTAAATCTTGTCATCTGTTCCCACCGGCACACGATGGCCTACTCTTACGAAAAGCGGAACAGGATTTAACGTGTGCGCAAGATGTTCTGCGTGCGTTCACACACGGGGCCTGGGTTTATAGTCTTATCCAAAAGATTTTGGGGGAGAGTGGAGTCAGCACTGATGTTAACTCCAGGAGAAAAATCCCCTCAAACGGGAATCGAACCCAGGTTGTCAGATTGCGAGCGCAATGTTCTGACCACTAGGCTATCCCGTCCTGTATGCGTGTACGCGTCTGCATACGTGTGTATGAGTGCAAGAATGCAGGCATGTGTGATGTTTTGGTTTGAAAAGGGTGTTGTTTTCCAAAACATTTCAACTCAATATTATTTTTGTTACTGTGTTTTTGTATGGCTGGCTGCTTGTGTACATTATTGTCATTTCTCTATTATGTTTTTTGTGCAACATTGTGTCGTGTATTTTGTTTCGTTTTGCCCTGTGGTTTGCTTTTTCAATAAATGTGGACGGATTTCTTTTAAAGTATTAAAAAATATTTTCTTTCCACGTTCTCTGCTGTCTCTATCTCTCTCTCGTTCTGTCTGTCTGTCTGTCTGTCTGTCTCTGTCTGTCTGTCTTTCTCTCTGTCTGTCTGTCTGTCTGTCTCTCTCTGTCTCTTTCTGTTTTTCTCTTCTCCGTCTCTGTCTCTGTGTGTCTCTCTCTCCCTTTCTTTCTCACTGTCTGTATGTGTGTCTGTCTGTATGTCTGTGTGTCTATCACTATCTTTTTTTCCGTCTC
>CM060349.1:759490-761990 GCA_030674155.1 Stramonita haemastoma
AAAAGAATACGTTCATACACACATGATTCAAGATTTAATTCACACACACACACACACACACACACACACACACACACACACACACACACACACACACACACACACACACACACACAAAGACACGCAGAGACACAGACAGACGCACAGACACACGCACAGACACACACAGACACATAGACACAAGATTCAAGATTCAAACACTTATTATGTATGCACTCACGCATGCAGGCACATATGCATACATACACAGATACACGCAAACACACATGAAGACACACAAAAATACACAGACACAGACACAGACACACACACACACACACACACACACACACACACACACACACACACACACACACACATTTCTTTATTTTCATATGAGTTTTAAGCAAACCTATACTGTGAAAAAATATTCTCCTTTGCTTTATGGTGACATTCTAAAACTTTGTTTTTTTGTAATTTAGGCTGAAATTGACCACTCACGTTTTTTCCCTTTCGATCTAGAAAGAAAGATTTATTCATGAGCTTTTAATCTTTCATCGACAGAAAAAAAAATCTCCAGCGAAGATTCCGAACAAGTTAGCAGCAAAGAAAAAAAGAAAAAAAAATGTCATTGTATACTTCAGTTTCATGTGGAGACAGAAATTGCTTCAATTACAGAGAAAACTTTCCTTTTTTTTCTTGAAATTTTCTCATTATTGAACTTTTCTTCCCTTCAACGCAGGCCAATGTACATACATACATACATACATGCGCACGAGTAGGCACACATACACTTATTATGTATGTACGCACTCACGCATGCAGGCACATATGCATACATACACAGATACATATCAAACACGCATGAAGACACACAAAAATACACAGAGACACAGACACACAGATAAAGGCACAGACACAGACACAGACACAGACACACACACACGCTCACACACACACACACACACACACACACACACACACACACACACACACACACACACACACACACACACACACACACACACACACACACACACATTTCTTTATTTTTATTTGAGTTTTAAGCAAACCTATACTGTGAAAAAATATTCTCCTTTGCTTTAAGGTGACATTCTAAAACACTTTTTTTATGTACTTAGGGCTGAAATTGACCACTCACGTTTTTCACTTTCGATCTAGAAAGAAAGATTTATTCATGAGCTTTTAATCTTTCATCGGCAGAGAAAAATGCCCCAGCTAAGATTTTGAATCAGCTAGCAACCAAGACAGACAAGAAAAATGTCATTGTATACTTCAACTGCATGTGGAGAAAGGAATTGCTTCAATTACAGAGAACATTTCCTTTTTTTTCTGGAAATTTTCTCACTATTGAACTTTTCTTCCCTTCAACGTAGGTCAATATACGTACATACATACATGCGCACGAGTAGGAGGCACACATACACTTATTATGTACGCAGTCATGCATGCACGCACTGAATGCGCGCGTGTGCACATACACAGATCCATGCAAACATACATGCAGATACATAAAGACAAACAAAGACATAGACATACAGACTTACATACAGACAGACACAGACACAGACAGACAGACAAACACAGACAGACAGACACACAGGTACACACTGGTACACACAGGTACACACAGACACAGACGCACGCACGCACGCACACACACACACACACACTAAAACGTACACAGATACATGCACATACACATGCGCACGTGCACTCAAACACACACAAAGATACATGCACACACGCACGCACGTAAACACGCACTCATATATAAACCCACACACACACACCACACACACACACACACACACACACACACACACACACACACACACACACACACACACACACACCACACACACACACGCGAAGTATTAGGATTAAAGAATAAGAACATAAGCACTCTTGAGATGAATAATTGTGTAAATTCCTAAAGAATTCAGAGCAAAGATAGACTATAAAAGACAATTTACTTTTTCTTACATCACCTTTTACCCCCCGCTTAGGAATATTCGGATTGAAAAAAACAAAACCTTCTTGCTACAAAACTGGCTTTATACTTGTCATCTTTTTCTTTTCTATTTCTTCTGAAAACAGTTTCATTGTCTGTTTATCCGTTTTCATCTTTCCCTCTGTACTCATTCTTGTTATTAAGAAGAAACCTAAACAAACTTTGATGCACTTTGATATTTTTTGCGTTTAAACTTAAATTTATGTATTAATCTAAAAAGAGAACCAAAACAGTGACCATTTTAATATTTTTTTTGCATTTAAACATTTTTTTTTTTTTAAATGTGATTATTTTATTTTTTTGCACTTAAACTTAAATTCATTCTAAAAAAAGAACCAAAAAAGAACTGTGATACACTTTCACGATTCTTTACACTTAAACTTGAATTTATCATTAAAAAAACGAACCAAAACAAACTAATCATTTTAATATTTTTTTTGCACTGAAATTTTCCCCCAAAAAAGAACCCAAAACAAACTGTAATAC
>CM060349.1:771990-774490 GCA_030674155.1 Stramonita haemastoma
TTTTTTCTCTCTCTCTCTACCCTAATCCCCCCCCTCGCTCTCTCCTTGACCTTATTAAAAAAAAATTCCCTTAAAAAAAATCTTATTTGTGAAGATCAGTATGACAATGTAAAGGACATGCCTGTTATTTATCTAACCAAGCCTAATAACACACGCTCGTTATATTTCTCTGAAATCTCGTGTCACCAAGACCCCCTCCCAAAAAAGGCCTATTATTAATTAAAACAAAATCCGATCAGCTTAATTAGCTCACGCGCGTGATATCAAAATGCACCAGTTCACGGGCACTGTAGCCGAATGGTTAAAGCCGTTCGACTTCAAACCCACGGATCCATGAAGTCCTGGGTTCGAATCTCGGCGATGTCTGGTGAATCAAGGGCAGAGGGGGGAGGGGCGTGGGGTGGGTTCTACGATCTCCCAGGTCAACTTTAAGGGCAGACCTGCCAGTGCCTTTCCTTTGCTCACGAAGAAATGCAATGCCACAGAGTTTGCTGAATCCATTTTAAAACAATGCTGTGTTGTTGCTGTTGTCTATGTGACTGTTATTAATGTAGTTTTGATATTATAGTTATTTGTAGTTGTTGTTGTCTGTGTATGTGGCGTTGGCAATGTTCCTTTGCTATTATGATTATTTACAGTTGTTATTGTATTCTATGTGTGTGATATTATTAATGTTGTCTTGATATCATTACTTACAGTTGTTGTTGTTATTGTTTGTTTGTTTGTTTGTTTGTTTGTTTGTGTGTGTTGTGTGTGTGTGTGTGTGTGTGTGTGTGTGTGTGTGTGTGTGTGTGTGTGTGTGTGTGTGTGTGTGTGTGTGTGTGTGTGTGGGGTGTGAGTGCGCGGGCTTGCATGTGTGCGTGCGTGTACATTTGAATTTGTTTAAAAAAAACCTATCAATTGTTATTGGTTGCCTTTGTGAGAATAGGTTGAATGCAAGCGCTTTGATGTGTTTTTAAAAGATATAGATCTAGCGCTATATAAATTCCATTCATCATCATCATCATCATCATCATCATCATCATCATCATCATCATCTTCTCTTCTTCTTCTTCTTCTTCTTCTTCTTCTTCTTCTTCTCATTATTATTATTATTATTATTATTATTATTATTATTATTATTATTATTATTATTATTATTATTATTATTATTATTATTATTATTATTATTATTATTATTATTATCATTATTATTATTATCCTCCTCCTCCTCCTCCTCATCATCATCATTATTACTGTTGTTGTTGTTGTTATTATTATTATCATCATTATTATTATTATTATTATTATTATTATTATTATTATTATTATTATTATTATTATTATTATTATTATTATTATTATCACCATCATCATCATTATTATTATTGTGATGATGATGATGATTTTTTCATCATTATTGTCATTATTGGTGTTGTTGTTGTCTGTTGTAGTTGTATGTTCGACTTGTAACGCCCTGATGTCATGTTTTAGTTATTGCTGTCTGTGTGGGTGTTGTTAAGTGATGTCGTCCCAACATTATGAGCTATTATTGTCTGTATGGGTACTAGACCATAATTTTATTGTCTTGCTAGTGTGGGTTATTTTCTTTCAGTATTGTCTGTGTGTATGACTACCAGCCTTTAGACCAATACTGTTTTAATTATCATGATGGGTTATTTCCTGTTATTGTTATTCCTTTGCAAGACTGTTAAGAGCGATGGTGTCATCATTTTTATGGATTGTTTTCTTCTGGTAATTGTTGCCTGTGTGTGATGTCTCTGTTTAGGCCGTGATGCTGTGCTGATATTACGGGTGGTTTGTTTCTATAGTTAGTAGTAGGCACCCATCAGTCTCGGAAGACTATGGAGTTGCGCTCTAGTCTTTAGAGCGCAAAGCCTGGGTAAGTAAGTATGGAGGGCAAACTGTTACCCATGCAGCAAACCCCATCCCCCCCTCTCCACGGCACTGGAATGATCCATCGGAAAGGCAATGACGGATACGAATGGTTCCAATACTGTCGCAGGAGCCACCAGAACGTTGCCATATACAGCCTATCATTTCTATCATTATTGTTGTCTGTATAGTGTGAAACTACTAGAACGAAGCTATCCTGACATAATTTGGTCTTATTGTGTGTCATTATTGTCCACGTAGCTGCGCCAAGGAGCGGTGTTCAGATCATCATAGGGCTATTTGTGACGCTCCACCACGAAATGAGTCGCTTAGTACATTACCCAATTTTGCGCTAGGAGCCATTAAAGGCAAGTGGGGGTCAAGTTGTCTATTTTGAGATTTTGATTAATTATTAAACCATATCCGTTATTCTACCTTGTAGTGAAAGATCAAGGCATAATTTTGTATTCCTTTTTCCTTTTAAACGTGTTTTGAAAATACCCCAAACCCTCATTCTGACAACCTGTTACAAAAAATAAACTTGCCCGTTTCTCATTTTGTCACATCCTGCAGTCCATCATTTCAAACGGTAATAACTTTGCACAGAATTGTCCGATTGTCAATC
>CM060349.1:791990-794490 GCA_030674155.1 Stramonita haemastoma
TTTTATAAACAAACAAACAAACAAAAAAAACCCGTATTAAAAAAAACTGTAAGTGGTCAGAGCACTCGCTTTCTCCCCCAGTCAAGTTAAGCAGCATCGAGCGTGGTTACCAAGTGGATGGGTGACCGTTTGTGCGCCTTGGCTTCAGTACAGTCCCCCCAAGTTCACCCAGCTGTAAATGGGTACCTGCCCGCTTTAGGGTCAGGGAAGGTAAAGCAGCGAGGAAGAGGTGATGGGCACCGCCCTCAACATGATGGCCCCTTAGAGAAGCTGAGGTCTCTGACGCCTCGCTCCCCTACAACCGCCTAGGTTATGAGAACACCTTTACTTTTTTTTTTAACCTTTACCGCCTTTAACCATTCGGCCACAACTTCTTAGCTAGCTGGATGCAACACATCCGCTTAAAAAATATTTTATTTTATAAAATAAAAACAACTAAAAAACCCACTTAAAAAACTGTAAGTGGTCAGCTCAGAGCACTCGCTTACCCCCTCCAAATTAAGCAGCGTCGAGCGTGGTTACCAGTTAGATGGGTGACCGTTTGCGCGCCTTGGCTTCAGTACAGTCCCCCCCCCCCCCAAGTTCTCCTAGCTTCCGAAAGCAGCAGGACAGGCTATATTGGCACCATCTTAAAAGATTCCCCAGAGGTGGGGGTGAGATGTTTGTTTAAAAGAGCCGCGGCAACAGCCTGCAGACACGATTTGACAGCAGGCTAATCCTGGCATGGGGTCTTTCCCCCTCGTCAGGTTTTTTTTCTTCTCTTCATTAGCCGTCATCGAGAGCTGACACTCTGACGTGTGAAACCAGCCCCCTTGTACCTCTCTGTCTCTGTCTCTGTCTGTCTGTCTCTGTCTGTCTGTCTGTCTGTCTCTGTCTGTCTGTCTGTCTGTCTGTCTGTATGTCTCTGTCGTCTGTCTGTCTGTCTGTATGTCTCTCTCTCTCTGTCTCTCTCTGTCTCTCTGTCTTCTCTCGTTGTCTCTGTCTGTCTGTCGTCTGTCTGTCTGTCTGTCTGTATGTCTCTCTCTCTCTCTCTTTGTCTGTCTGTCTGTCTCTCTCTGTCTCTGTCTGTCTGTCTGTCTGTCTGTCTGTCTGTCTGTCTGTCTGTCTGTCTGTCTGTCTGTCGTCTGTCTCTCTCTCTCTCTCTCTCTCTCTCTCTCTCTCTTCCTCTCTCTCTCTCTCTCTCTCTCTCTCTCTCTCTCTCTCTCTCTCTCTCTCTCTCCAGCCATCGATTTTTTTTATATAGCGCAGAAATGGCAGCAGTGGCTGTAGCAGTAACAGGAAAGGAAGTATTTATTTATTTTAAAAAAAAACCTTAATATTTTATACCAATATATGACACAGCAGATTTTTCTGCGTGAAATTCGGGCTGCTGTTCCCGGGGAGAGGCGCGTCGCCACAAGTGCAACACCACCCAATATTTTTTTCATTTTCATGTCTGCAACTGTATATGCTTCCCTATCAAATGACTTTTTTTTCTACAGAATTTTGCCAGGGACTACCCCTTGTTGCCGTGGCTTTTTTTTTTTTTTTTTTACGCGTGCTAGATAATGATGTGTAACACACCGGACCTCGGTTTATCGTCTCATCGAAAAAACCTAGCACCCAGACCACCACTTATGGTCTAATGGATGGGGAAAAAGTTTTGGGCCCAAACGGGATTCAAACCACCGCACACTCCGACCGGACTTTTCGCTTTCTAGACAAGGCGCGTTACCTGTAGATCACCGATCCACCACTGTAGCCCTCCCAGACCACTGATCTAAGTGATGTTGGCAATGTAGGATGTTGGTGGTCTGCCTCTTTTCCTTCTGCCCTCATCCTTAACTTGGAGAACTGTCGTTAGAGTAGAGTAGAAGAGTAGAGTAGAGTGATAGAGTAGAGTAGAGTAGAGTAGAGTAGAGTAGAGTAGAGTAGTAGTAGAGTAGAGTGAGAGTGAGAGTGGAGGAGGAGGGGAGGAGGAGGAGAGGAGAGGAGAGGAGAGGAGGGAGGAGGGAGAGGGGGGAGGGGGGAGGGGAGGGGAGGGGGAGGGGAGGGGAGGGGGAGGGGAGGGGGGGGAGGGGAGGGGAGGGGGAGTGGAGTGGAGTGGAGTGGAGTGGAGAATAGTATAGTAAAGTACAGCACAGCACAGCACAGCACAGCATAGCATAGCATAGCATAGCACAGCAAGTATAGTATAGTATAGTAAGTATAGTATAGTATAGTATAGTATAGTATGGTATGGTATGGTATGGTGTGGTGTGGTGTGGTGTGGTGGTGTGGTGTGGGTGTGGTGTGGTGTGGTGTGGTGTGGTGTGGTGTGGTGTGGTGTGGTGTGGTGTGTGTGTGGTGTGGTGTGGTGTAGTGTAGTGTAGTGTAGTGTAGTGTAGTGTGTAGTGTAGTACACCACTTTTAAGTCACGGCAGATTTCTCTGCATGAAATTCGGGCTGTTCACACCCTGGGAGAGCGCCTCGCCACAAGAGCTGCGCCACTCTTTTTTTTTTTTTTAACTGTCATTCATTT